>JAEBDU010000104.1:1700336-1774773 GCA_016802625.1 Heliconius numata | reverse complement strand
TTTTTTTTTGATCTGCTGGACAATGCTCTGCTAAGTTCACAGACATACGCTTTGCCTCGTCGAGAACGACGAAATGAAAATATTAAAAATTCCATTCGCGTCTTTGTGCTACTGGGGCACGAGGGTCCTAATGTATTTATGGATTGCTTGTAAATTCGTTACAAATACGTTTTATATGTGTATATTGTACATAACAATATAAGTTGTTATGAGCTACGAATATTCCCTATAACATTTATTTCAAATAATTCTGTTTGTATTGACTTAGGATAATGTTAGTTATTATTTAATCCTCTTTTGTGGTATGTTATGTGTACGACAAAGAAATAAAACCAAACGAGGATAATCTAATATTATGTTAATAATAAATTTCATTTTTATAATGTAAATAAATTTTATCTTTTATTTTTAGCTTTAAGCTCTTTTACGTATATTTTATAGTAGACAAAAGGAACTTAGTGGGAAGATATACTGGCGCCCCTATTTTCCGCCTAATTTTTCAGATATTGCGTGTTCAATAGCGGAACTTAACGCTGCAGTTAAACAATTCCCCAATACACCATAAGACTTAGCACAATTGCCAAATTTACATCTAATATGAAATTTTGTGTACCCTAGAGGCAATATAGAGGCTTGTATATACATATGTACTTATTAGCTAAAGCTTTGGTCGTAGCTTCCTGTTTAGCAGCTTTACCTCATCAAGGCATGAATATAGAATAATTTAGATCCGTAACACTGTGTTGTGAAATGTACTCATCCCGTCAGAGTATCAAAGCCGGTGCATAATTGCGTGCTACGCAGCTCGTGTCAATGATTACCTCTACTGCTACGTAATCAAGGATAGCAACTAACCGTCAGTTTGAAGCGTAAATAGGGCACCACACACTGATGATTGTATATTGTTCGGATTGAGTATTTTCAAATTGTCACTTGTACAGTTTTTGATAAAATGTGTATGTTTAATTTTTACTAGGTCTTTTACTTTTGAAAAAGTTAAAAAGCTAAGCTTCCAACGACCTTAAGCGGCTTTAAAATCTTTAGCCATTATTATTCCACTATAAATTATAAATTGTCAAGTTATTTTATACAGTTTAATAAAAAAAACTTGAAAAACAGTCATTTCTAATACATATGTAAGTATAGCTCCCAGTATATTTTAGTAATTATGTTAAAACATACGCTGAAATTATAATATAACTAATAATTGAAAAGGAAATAGTAAAATAAAATGGCTTATACAATAATGTGCTTTTGTTCATTTTAAAGCTTGTCACGCACCACCTCGATCTAACTTTCGCAAAATATCCTACTAGAAATTCAGAAACCTACTTCACATGCTACTTATTCGTAGCAGCTGCGTAGAGCCTGTAATCAACGAGAACCTCCAAAATTGTTATTTACTGATGTTTAATTTTGGTCTTTTTAGGGTTCCGTATCACAAAAGGAAAAAGCAGAACCCTTACCTATAAAGTCACTTTGTTCTTCGTCTGTCCGTCTGTAAAGAATAAATTTATATCGAGCTACGCAACCAAAAGATACGATATTTTTGGTGCATTTTGTATGAATTCGTATTATTATATAGTTTTTTACAGTTCGACCTAATAAAAGTGTGTTAAGAATAGGCAAAAATTGGAGAACGGAATATATCTCCGTTTATCCCTCTTTAAATGGAACGTAAATTTAAAAAGATATATAATGTTAATATAAACATAAATCGGAATGCTAACAATCGAACGACATGCAATTAGGCTCTTGTCGTTGATTATTACCTGTCACAGTCCAATCATGAACCGCAGCTAAACGTTAGTACGGCCCAAAATCAACAATACAATGATTGGAATTAGGCTATAGAAAATGTGTTTACTACAGTAATCAACAATATTACTGTATTTTAGAAGACTAATAAAACAGTATTCCTTTTTTCATCACGTTTTAAATATAAAATATTTTAAAGGAGCAAAATTTCTTAAGAAAATTTAGATTACGCTGGACATAAATTCAAAGATCTACCCCCTTCGAGACATCAATTTAAACTTATGTTTCAAAGTGAAAGGTTTTAGTATTAAATTCAATTACGAGTACTTCCTCGTTTTACACAGAAAGTGTTAATCCAACAAAGTTTATTGGTTGCGAAGAGATCTAATTTGTCCTTTTGTAACAATGAGTGAGTGCTGCGGCTTTGGAGCAATCGTTCTGATTAAAATATTTAATTTGTATAAGGAATAAAATTAACAGGATAAAAAAAAGGTATTTCGTACCTATATATCGTATTTATATGTGCAATTTTTGCAATTTTATATAAAAAAAATTAGGGATCTTTTGACATTTATATAGAGAAAATCGGGAAAATATAGGGATTTAAGAGTCTGACCTAAAATTCAAAACAACTTTATCCTAGAGATACTCAAAGTTCCCAACAGATAGAATAAAATTGGACCTACATAAAAATTCCCATATTACACAGAAAAACACGAACAAACGTTTATATTTTATATAAAACCGTACGTAAAATAAAATACGCTGTACGTAAAGTTTCATAAAATATGAACTATAACAAAAGGGTGTTAAAAGCTTATTTTATTAGTTTTGTGGATAATAGCTTTTACCTACACATGAGGCTTATTCACGCCTTCTGTGCCTATATTCCCATAACAATTTTTTCGTACACCATGCTTTATTAAATAGAAATATTAGGGACTACAATTACATTTTTCATAATGTTAATTGAAAGAATTTGATAGTTAATTATATGTAACGAACGGCAACGAAATAGCAGAATTAGGGCATCCCGCTTTCAAGACAATTTCGACAAAAAGAATCGGGAGAAATGTTTAGACTTACAGTCCCATTTACAATAATTAATTAGTATTTTCGTAGAATACACTTTTATATAAATCTCGTCTATTTAAAATTCTTTCCAAGCTTCTCTAATAAATTAAATTTTAAAATCAGATTACATTACGAAACTTTAAACCTAAGCCCGCATCTAGTTCACGTTCTCTTTTGATCTCAGCTGTACGAGTATGAAGCAGAAATAGTTTGCAAAGTAAATAACCGTTGAACGGTGGACATTCTGAAGTGAAATGCGTTGCCATTCCGTTTATTATTTCTTATATTTACAGTACTAATATAATTTAAAGGTAAATATAAGATAACTGTTAATTCAAACGTCGCTTCACTCGCTCAACATTATTTTAATTTTATAGCCAAAGGATAATATTTTTTTAAAATATATATTTTAATTAAAAAATATCCTATGTCCTTTCTAAAGATACTCGTATGTGTACAAAGTTTCATGATAATCTGATCAGTAATTTTGACATGAATTTGGTGTCTTAACATTAGGTTCCAGGTTCCCTCTACCTACCCTGTTACCACTTAGCGTGAAGCTTTCTAGCTTATATATTTCTACAAGAGCTGGTTCCACAAGAAGAAATGTAAATGAATAATTGACATCAAAAAATAAAATATCTAAAAAAAAAACAATTGCTTATTTGTGTACACTAGAGATCGATCGAAAAGCGTAAGTGTTAGTAAACAAGTAAAATTTTACAAGGAAAATCCAGTATTCACGCAGGTACGAGTACGCGCCCCGACCGTCTGACTATCTTCACTGATACACTCGTCTAAATTCGATTCATCCGTGACCGGAGTAAATAAAGCGGCTGTACTTTAATTTGTAGCTCCTTTAGTACCATGAAAAACTCGTCCCGTTCGGAAACATTGATGAGAACAAATTATCAATACAATTAAGAAGATAAGACTTTTGGCAAACATTTTTATTTCTTTTTATTTTTAGCCAATCGTTTAGCTTGATTTTTGTTGTAAGTGTCGGTATTATAAGGTGTTTTTGTTAATGCGACAGATTGGGTTCGATTCCCACTCGTTTCGGTTTCGAAGCAAAGCGCGGCGTTGAATTCCGCTTCTCAAGCCGCAATATCTCTAGAGTTCGTCGGTCAATGAGGATTAGAGTGACTTAACACTGGGTTCCCTCTGCCTACTCTGCTGTGTGCGGGATACAGCGTGAAGTATACAAGAAAATGTAACGTTTCTGCTTGTAAAATATATTATTTAAACCTAATTAAATTCTGTAGAATTACTTAAGAAACTATTTTTTGTTTGTGAAAGACGTATCAATGAGTTATGCGAGGCACATTCAGCTCGAGCGATCGCTGTGCTTTGGTGCATACCAAATGTGCAAATTGATCGAATACGAATACCCTTAGAAACCACTCTTAGGTAACTTATTTGAAGATGAATCCAAATATAACCGTATCTAAGTGTAACTGTGAGTGCTTTAGCAAGTCTGCGATTCGCCATCGATTAATATATAATTGGTTATCTAAAAGTAGCCTATACTAGAAAATGGATATACGAGTAAATTCCTTTATTCTTTTTGTCTTGTTTTATTATTATTCATTAATTTATGAGAAAATATTAAACAAATAATATACAATACAGAACTACTTTGTAGGCTTTAGTTTGTCTACCTTTAATTGCCTGCTATTTGAAATTATTATTATTGAAGTTTTACTGAATGTAGGAATCTAAAATGTAAAAAATTCTAACAGCCATTTTTTATCTTTCTTATGTAATCTTTTCTAATATTTATTTTTTAGATAACCCGCAATCGGTTGAGGTATTCATGTAAGAAAGTAATAGGAAAATTGGCACACGAGGCATAAAATAAGACTCAGGTGTACTTGATAGCTTTTATCCGCCAAAACTGATAAAATATGCTTCTCCCGCAGACCCTCATATTATGTTAAGTTTACGCTGTAAATTGTGAAAACCTTCAATTATACTACATTCAAATTTAATTTTAGAGGTTTCGACGTGCTATATCAAAAATGAAACCTAAACTAAAACTAGTGCTTAAGACTAGTAGGTAGTAGAGGGAGTCTAGTGTTAAGAGGCTCTACTCGTCACTTTTCCACTGAATTCTGGAGGCATTGAGTATTGAGTGGCGGAACCCAGCGCTGCGCTTTGACTCATCACCAGAGCGAAAAAATGAAAATATTAAATATTTAATTTCCTCTCGTGAAAATCGAACCCACAATCTGTCACTTAATTAAAGTAGTTTTTTATGCTGAAAGACATTAAAATATGTATTAAGCATGTTATAATATATTAACTATGTCTTATGTTTGATACATAATTTGGTAATACTTATTAAAATATTTCTGCTTGTGAAACATAAAACTATATCAATTAATTCTTTTGTTGTAGAGTATATATAAATATCTAAGTTACTCTAAAATGTCTATGTCTTTTAAAAAATGTGTTGTATAACCAACTACATTTTTAAGGTAAAGATTAGGTTAGTAATAATAATTACAAACTCTAATAAAACACGTTTCATTAAGCTCAAGATTAAAATAGCAAAAAAATATATTTCCAAAAATATAAATATTAATCAAACTATATATATTTTCAATATATACTAATTAAATTCAGTCATATATCAGGTATTATATATTTATAAGTAAATATATTGCTATGTTGGTAATAACAGGCGTATCGCTAGCAACATTTGGTGCGCTTTCATTATTTAGATACGTGATCGGAATTTCGATTTCTAGATTAGCTACTGGACCGCTACCGATCAATTTTGTTCAGGAAACCCTCTAATTATAGCTTATTTGAAAATTTACTTGAATCTTGCAATTATTTTCAATTAAATTGACGTTGTCTTTGAAACGAAAAAAGGATCTTTATTAAGTAAACATCTTTATTTAACTTAGAGTATTGATAGTGAAACTTTTAATGGCCCATCTTTCCTCCGACATGGTCGTACATATCTTAGTTAAAAGTATTTTTCCCATCGAATATTCTACATTTATTGTAATAACACAACGGATTTAATACGTTTTCCTGAAGTTAAAAGCCTTTTAAAATACAGAATGGCATTAGAGACGTTCTCTCGTGTCTAACAATTACTCATTGTGACTGACTTCTCAATTAAACTTCAGGTAGTAACTCGTAACCTGCACTGCTATTTGACTCGGCGAGCGCTAATACTGTAAACTTTATTGGTTACAAAGGAAACTCATCTATTTTAACTGAAATCTCAGAATTATGGCTTCATAATACCTTTGTTCAACAATAGGCCTATTATGTTCTGTTAATAAATAAGTAGGCTATGTGAAAAGTTTCTTCGATATCATACCTTTTATTGTATTGTCGCCGTCAGTTTATTTTAGTATGTAAATAAATTTTATTTTCATAATATATATATACATATATATTTATATTTATTTGCTTGGAACGACTAGTCAAATGTAAATAAATTAAGTCTGTCTATGACACATGCCACGTTCTAAGTATCTGAGGTAAATCTGACCGCAGATGCAGTGGGTTGCATCGAATCGATTAATGTTCTGTAATATAGTCAGTATACAGTCATCAATAAATGAACTATGCAATATTAAAATAATTCAATTTGAACGCGCAGAGTTCATACAAATTTCACTTCAGCTCTATAAAATTGGTAGTAAAGTATAGATATTGCTTAAAGTACAAATTTTGATCATACTATGGCCTCATAGTAATTCTAGTCACATATAATATGTATAACTTAAACAATATTATATGAAATAGAATGTATAATGTTTATAGCTTTGTATGTGCTTAATGAAAATCAAAAAGATTTTTAATAAAAGTGAGTAAATAAAATGCAAGCAGTGGAGTGTACTCTATATTAATAAATTTAATGAATAGTTGCATGTTAAACGCAAATACTTTCAGAGGTCAAACACATTCTTGTATCTAAATAATTAATTTTTTTGTTCAAAAATCGTTCCGTACCAATTTCAGGATTGTAGGTCAGCGGTAGTAAAGTAATATAAATGTACAAGCAATAAAAGTAGATATACTTAAGTTTGTGGCTACATGCACTTATTTTGTATGAATTAAACTACAAATAAAAGTTTGTACTGTTGTTTGTCTATGAAATATTTTAAATTTTTCACTTGTCTGTTTTTTGTCTTTATTTGTATTGTAAGTTCTCACGTCATGCAAAATTTCAATAGGTAGGTATCTTAGAATTTCGTACAAAATGCAGCAAAAACGATGTTTTTATTATAAAAATATAAAATTACATTTGAACCAACACACTATAGGAAGCAAACAATGAAAAGTTAAAACTATTTCAATCACACAAAATCAATGAGAGTGATTTATATCCATTAGTAACTTAAACTAATTTTAAAAGCACTTTAACTGGGTCGAGATTAATTAGCGGGTCTGCTTTGCGGCGGGTCCGCTATATTATTGCAGCGCGGCCAAGAAGACCGTGTTTTCTCATCTTAATTAAAGGAATGGGTAGACGAAGAAACGGTTATCACTAATTACTTACGTCGATTCTGCAAAGCTAATTAAATAAATCCGTTTTGACTTCCGTTTTTGAGTATTATTTTTTGTTCTTAGCTTCACGCTGTATCCCGCACACGGCAGGGTAGGGAGAGGAAATCTAGTATTAAGACATTTCCCACTTTCCGCCTAAATCTGGAGGAATTGCGTGTTAAGTGGCGGAACTCAACGCCGAGCTTTGCCTGGACACCAGAGCGAAGAAATAAAAATATAAACAAATATTTCACTTCCTTGAGTGGTTATGCAACCCACAAGGAATGGAACTGAAATTACTAAATTGACCCCACAATCGTCGAAAAGCTTATAATCAATAAATAATTATTATAATATAAAAAAAAACAGTTAAAATGTACCAACGAAACTCACCTTAGGCACCAATAATCGTTATCTCTGAATTTGTAAAGTTAACGTTCTTGGAACGAGACAGCCATTTTAGAGACAGATAAAAATGAAAATCGTAGCGTAATAGGACAGCTGGGACACCCTCTGAATGTAATCGCGATGATTGTGGGTTCGATCCTAGCTTATCAATTATTTAGTTCCACCAAACAACATGCTGTGTTATATTTAATTAAAACAAGTTAATAATATAATTTATACAAATAAAATTCAGAATATATCTTACATTATAAAAGATTATTAGATTTTTTAAAACTATTTTTGTCCTATACTATCTGGTATAATATTAAATGTTTAAACTTTCCCATAGCAATGTGAACGTCATTGATAGACATCCTGCAGGTAAAATACGTATATCCCACTATTAATGGCGTAGGGGGATTGTTAAAGCGATATTTTCTCTTCGTGATGTATGGGGATCTTGCTGGGGCTGTAATGAGAAATTCCGCTGTCACCGCTTTTTGTATCACGGGTAGGGGGCGTTTTTGAATACAATTTGTGATGACATCACTTGATGGGGGCTGTAATTACGAATTTTTTGCCTTACGTAATTAGTTTCCGAAAAGACAAACTTTTAATCTTGTTTGACTTTACTTAGAAAAGGTATTTAGTACATTTGCATCTTTTTTTTCAGCTTTACCTTCGCCTAGTGTTAAGACACTCCGCTCTACACTTTCCTCTGAATTCTGTAGATATTACGTGTTGAAAGGCGGAGGCAGACACCAGAATAAGTAAATAAAATAAATAATTATTATTCTTTTATTAATGAAATATTTCATTAATAAAAGACATTGCGTGCTTATATTAATAAAAATAAAAAAAAATTGTGACAGTGTATTCCCGAATTTTCTTTTCTACCATTGAAATACATTTTATCTAGGTTAAATATACTTGGTCTATGTTATTTCTAAATTGATAAGTAGTTTCGGTCTGTATAAAAATTTTCCTCTTCCCATTCTCGCTTCCTTTACTATATTATTGCGGTTCCAAAGTAACTCTGCTATAAAGGACTCGATTCTATGCGAAGCGATAACATTTTCATGATTATGCTAAAAGAATATACTTTTCTTGTGTTGGGTACTTTCCGCAGCGACACTTTGCGGAAAAATGTGAGCGTATGAAAGGTATGCACTTTAGACGTAAATATAATATGCAATATTTTACAAGTGACGTTGTTTTAAGAATAAAAAACAAAAACAAGAAAAAAATACAAAACTGCTCGATAATCTTCACGTTGTATACCGCAGGTATGCTGAGGAAACCTGGGAATCTAGTGTTAAAACACTCTTTTCCTATTAAAATACTTTTCGCTTAAAGTAATAACTAAAATTTATTATAATACATTTTGGGCTATAATTTTTCCCAAGCTTAAGTTATTAAGTAAATTGTAGAATTAAATAGGCTAATTTAAAATAAAGAAACATTATTTCGGAATCGGATAAAAAATATTTTAAAAAACTCGTCCGCACTAACATGTAGATAAGATAAAGTAATAGCCGACCTCCACCATTTTTAACTATGAAACTTTCAACTCCGACCATTTTTCCAGCCTTTGTGAAATTCACGTTCAATTTTTTGACGGTTTCATTTGGGAATAGAAGTTTTTAATCCCTCTTGATTATATTTTAAAAATATGTTTTTATTCTAATACCCATTTATATCTTGATATTTTTGTAGGCATATGTTAATGAACTATTTATACTTGTAATTGACGGAATTACTTTAATGTATGTTAAGTACTCTATAAAAGAGTATTTTTTTCAGTTTCACGTTATATACAGAATGTAGTAGGGTAGGCAGAGGGAGCCTAGTTAAGACACTCCGCTCACCACTTTTCGCCGAATTCTATTTATGTATCAAAAGCCCACTGTTGGGTATCTACGATTTTTGGTGTTCAGCCAAGATCTACATACTAGCATTTGATTACTGTCTCTAGTTTATAGCAAGCCTTCTCCCGAAAAGGTTTCGCTCAATCCATTGTTTGCGGATTTTGTTTAACATTCCACTCTTAAATTGCCAATTCTAAATATACTAAGTAGTCTTAAACTTTTACCGTTAAGTCTTTCTCTCATTTTTTTATTACATATCTTGAAATGCATTAACGAAGTTAGGAACAAAATGAAACAAATACGGGAGAATTCAATACTAAAATAGAACTTCATATAAATATATATATTTCTTAAGATCGAATGAAAATTAATTATTAAAATTGTTTTAGGTTGAATAATTTAATTATTGTATATAAAAGCTTTGTGATAAATAACAAATTTAGTGGAAAAGCATAAAAGATTTAAGATTTTTATATTATTCTGGAAAAACGCTGATTTTTACTTACAATAAACGACAAAGCGCGCGTTTATACATTTCTTTCCCGAGCGCAAAGGTACGGGAATTACCTCTCTTTGTAATGCTAATTTTAAAACCAAGGAATTCATTTTTTATTCATAAGTTTTTCTGCTCCAAAGCCTGCAGTCGGAGCATCCAGCTCGTTTGTGATGAGTTTGAAGTTAAGCTTTTTTTTGTATAAATATTATTCATGTAAAAAGTTGTGTGTTCAGATTAATCTGGAACGTTTTCAGTTTAATCATTTTGATTCTAAAATGTTGACATAACATATTTTATTAAAGTATTTTCGTAATGGTAATACGGTAAGTTAATATTATGAAATAAAATTAAGTTGCTCTAACATTTTCTATTAGTATATTAAGCTCTCCACTCCATCCATTTTATTGAAAAAATCTTTTTCATTTTATTGATTTTAGCTTCATGCTGTATCACGCACATGGCAGGGAAGGGAAGGGGAAAAAGGTGTCCTAAAACACCTAGTGTTAGGACACACCGCCTTTTTAGAAACATTTTTAAAAACATTTTTATCTTTGGAAGCTTAGCCTTTCTTTTGTTAATTGAATTCTTTTGTTAATTCATTTAAAACTTGCCAGTTATCATAAAAATAATTATGCGGCAATATGAATCCGGTCTAAATCGAAAATATCATCCGATCATAATTTCCTAAATTATCATATCAACTTATTGCTTTTTCCACAAAAAAGAACAGTTGACAATTTATATTACAAAAAGTCGATCCGATACTTTTCCTGAGCGAGCGTTTTTACATTTCCTCATTGAGTTTTCTCATTGACGATTCAACCCTTGCGCAGCCTAACAAACTGGATTAGCCGAGACATGTTCGTTCGCGAGGGAAATAAATTGTTTTTTTTTTTTCTGTTTTCCAACCCGTCCGCAATAACAGGCCACAATGAAAAGTAATAACACATGCGAGATTGAACTATAGAAAAAATTGATATGGCAAAATGAATGAATGAATGAATGTAAATAATATATATGGTGAGAATGGCACACGATCAAAACGTTGCTTATTGTTTTTGCCTGATAAAAATTGTGGACAGTTGTGTTTTATTAACATTGCCTTTTATATTTTTCAAAGTGATTAATTTTTATCTTTTTTATTTGGATATTGCGTTTATTAATAAGAGTTTCGAAATAAAGTGAAATATTAAGAAAGGAACAAAAATTTTAACTTGTGGGGAAAATAGCGTGGGGCTGTCACAAAAATGACTGTATAAGTTATTTTTAAGTATAAGTCGTTACAAAATTATTTGTAAAAAAGCACATTTTATAAAATAGTCTATGAAATTTTAATCTCTAAAGCAATAACTATAATTGTATAGAAATAAAATATTTATTAAAAATGTATTATTACTCTATAATATGTTTTGTTTATTAAACTACAATGAATAACCTAAATAATAAAACGGTAATAAACTAAAATATTTACTTTTTAATCACTTATAAAAGCTAAGTACTACATGAATAATGCGTTAGTCGGGGATATAAAAGGTACGATTTACTTCTAATAGAAAATCAATGTTCGAATAAACCCTGAAAGTTATTCTATTCGACGTTTTTATGAAAAAAATCTTTCAAGAGTAATAATTTCTTCAAATAAAATGTCTTGTTTTGATTTTTGCGAACAATGACTCGGTGAAACTTGCGATATTGGATGCCTCTATGGCGTAATGTTTTTTGCTGGGGCTACGAGAATCCATTCCAAAGTTTTTTTGTATCGTTAAACCGATGAATATATCAAACAATATTATTTTACAAACAAAAGAGTAACATGTATTATATATTATATGCATACGTACACATATATATTTAAATATAAAGTGTAGTTTTTAAAGCGAAACTTTCGTTTTTAACAGTATTTTTGTTCCAATGCTATAATAGCGTTCTACTAATGCAATTCAATTTTCTTTAGTACATTTAACTGTAGAAAATACAGTGTACGGTTGTTACTTCTAAAGTAATAAAAATTGTAATTTAAGAAGATTACTACTGATTAGATTAAATGACATTGCTGAAGTTGCTTCTATAGCGATTATCTATTAATTATATGGCTTACCTTACCCTAGCTGACTTAAGCGAACGTTATGTATCGTAAAACCAGCTTTCTTGTTGCTTCGTTTACAATATAAACTCAAGCTAAAGGGAGACTGTGTTTTTATATTAAAAATTAGCGGTCCAAAAGCGGCTTCGCCCGCTGAAACATATCATTATATTTAAAGCCAAATTATTTAAAATATTATTATAAAATATGATACATGGATTTTAAAATAAACTACTAAAGACATACTCTATATTATTTTGCGGAATTATTGTAAAGTTTCATCCAAATCGGTATCGTAATTTTGGCGCGAAAGTGGAACGAACATTCATTCTCACAAGATTTTACATTTATAATATTAGAAGAAAACGTATAATGTATATAATACATATTATGTGGTATTTTAATTATATAGTACATTAATTAAGCAAGGTTTTATTTTTTAATTGCGAACTAAATGTGAATAGCTATAAAATATTAAAAAATCTATTTCATCTATGAAGGGCTCTATCAACATATTAATACGAAGATCATTTATCTACTCATTTTCAGTACTAGACGATTTTACATTTAATTTCTAATAAAAAAGTTAATTAGGAATTAAATATAAAAAGCTGCCTTGGGGCAATGAAATTGAACTGTGTGCGAATCGAATTCACAACCATCGCGTTCACAATCACTCTGTGTGTCCCTACACCAAGACGACCTTAGTTATATTTTTAAAAGCTACCCTTAACGTAAGAAACTTACAGTTCTTTTATTTGCAGTATACCAAAATCGATATGAAATAAAGAAAGCAATATCTATTTAAAATTTAAACAAAACCACATTCATATATAAAAACAAAAACCTACATATACATATATATCAAGCGAAAGAAATAGAATGGATTTTATAAGAATCCTACTGGACTCTAAGATAAACCGATACTAGAGATGGAGCGGACGTGGCCCGAATGTAAAATACATTACTATCGCATTACGAATATATTTCGCTCAAACGAATTTTATGTAAATACAATACAACGTTACATTCAAATATTTTTCTTAATAATATTCGTTTTGTATGTTATTATCATCAGTATATGCTCATTTGTGAGGGGCCGCTTATTTGTATTACAAATGAAAGTTATTCCTGACTTCTTCTCAAAAGGTAAGAACAGAACCCGTATAAGAAGTTTATGGTCTTTTGAAGCAAGGTGAAGAAATAAAGAAGATTTTTTTTGAAAAGGATGTGAAGCTTCTAAGTCAACGCAATCAAAACATACGAGAATTTATGCATTGATTTTGCTGCATTTTCTGTGAAATTCGCTGCGTAATTAAGACTTGTAGTGTTGTGTATCGAAGTGAGTCGTACAATACAAATATGAAAAGTGAAAATTTACTGGAATGTCATAGAAAAAATCATTACAAACGTTTGTTAAAATTAAAATGAGTATATAATATGCATATACGGTAACTTTTATAAGTTGTACAATCTTGAAATTCTCTATTATCTAACCGATTTTTTTATTTTTAAGTTAATTGTTTAAAAAAACTAGTTTGATACACATTACAGGAGCAAAAACATTAGACACTCAAGAAATGTTAACACTAGAAAAATTGTACGACGACTTTTATTATTTAAACACAATAGAAGCATCGCAATTACACATACAAACAACGAGCCAGTAAACTCGGTTAAGTTTTTAATAAAACGACAGACCTGTGTGTCAGTTATGAATGCTGTTTTGTATCCTGCGAAGCTACGCTGCTGCAGTCTCTTTGCATATTATGTTTATTTAGCTTCACCTACGCTGCCTACATTTGTTTTCTATTTATATTTAAACACAGTACCTTCATGTTATGTTGAAAAAACAATGCTGTTTGTATGAAAAAATACAATTTGAAAGAGATCTCTGGAGATAAATACACGTTAGCGACGAGATATACCTAATAATTGATTTAATAGGCTTCAATTTAACCAAATAACTTTTTTTCATATTTTTCCACATTCATAGATATCACTTAAAGTTTGCATGCCGTAAGCTATATAAAACAGGAATCATGTCCGGCTGCGAACCAAACTGCATGCAAAATGTAGTTTATATTACAGCTATAAAGTGTAATGCTTCCAGTTTCAGGGAAACCCATTCGCCCTTTAGTGCCTTGCGCTTCCAGAGCAGCGGGTTAAGAACGGCCGTCTGGTTGAAACAATGACGAATTTTAAAAACCCTTTTTACTGTGCAAAACAACTATATTGGTAAAGTCAGGCCATTTTCTTATGTAGATATATATTTTAGTGTTTCTTGTATGTACTTTAAATATAATGACCCCTAATCGACCCTTAATCGACTCTATTTTAGCGCGGTTGTAAAAAATTTAGCTTTACTTAACGATTGTGAATTAAAATTTTGTTGATAATAATTGTTTATATAAAGCAAGCTTAAAATTACCTTATTATTTCAAGTAAAATTCTAGTTATATTACGTTTAGAAAATTGCTTTAATACCGTGCAGCAATAAAGATACGAATTTGCTAGTTTACCCATTGCAAAGATAAAAGTTTAAAAGTAGTAGCACTTGAGTTAAAAGTATGGCTGTGTTATAATTTCATTTGAAAAATAGAGTTCAGTCGTAACTTTGGTAAAATTATTTGTAAGCTCATGAAGATGTTGTGTATGCAGTAGCATTATGCAGACACTAGGTTTCGACTTACTTCTGTACTTCTGTAGAAAACAAAAATATATTTTTATTAACAGACGGACCGTTTTATGAGAATTATTTAAGACTTTAATATAACTATGTAAGACTATTATTAGTTGTACAAGCTGAGAATTTTTCTCTTAATCATTTACAAAACCACTCTTGACTGAAGATATATTCACATAAGTTACAATAAGCATAAAATTAATTCTAAAAATATAAAATAAATAGTCAACGAATGCGTTTAAAAATTTAACATTAAATTATTAAAGTAATTATTATATTAAACAATTAACATGAAAAGAGAGTTAAACAATTACTTTAACAATAAGCATATTACGGAATTTAACAATTGCGACCAGCATGAAAATGTATAATGCGAACTTTCTGAACTACTTTCCTATTAGAGCGAGGTAAAATGTTGCAGTTGCGGTCACGTCGCTAACCTCCGACTAATCCAATATCGGGGCTAGGGTACCATACTAATTTATTATTGATCTCATTTTCGCTGTACCTTTATATATATATACCAATATTTTACTTAAAATTCTAATAAGCTATTTCTTGTTTTTATAATTTGAACGTATATTTATATCTCTTTCTGCTAATATTTTATATGGAACATATATTTTTTTTTTCAGCTTCATGCTGTAGCAAAGTAGGCAGAGGGAGCCTAGTGTTAAGATACTGCGCTCCCCACTCTTCGCTGAATACTGGAGGCATTGTGCGTTGAGTAGCAGAATTTTTTTGGTGTAAAATATCTTAAAATATTTTTTTTAAAAGAGTTACATATTAATCGTTTATATGTCAGTTTTCCTAAAAATAGTACAAAATATTACAAATTTTGTAGTGCTAATTGATCACAAAATCACTTTGCTTATTGTATGGAGAATGATAAAAAAACATTACAAATTAATTTGTCAAAAAGATTTTGAAGTCATAGATGATAAATACATATTTAAAATATAAAGTATTATTTATTTATTTCTACGTTCAAAATTAATCATATAACTTTAAAGTAAGACGTCTAGTTCGTAAATTTATAAATATCCTCTAGAGATAACAAGAACACATTTATGTGCGGTAAATATGGGAGGAATTTACTTTACGTAATCGGAACGGCGGAGACGAAATACCAACCTTTATTAAGTTAAAGCTAAAATGTATTAAGCACACGTCTTACATAATCGTTACTATAAACCGCAAGATTTGAACGTGGGAGATTCTTGTTTAACGTAAACATGTATTAGACTAACTACGTCCCATGCCTTTGCGTCCATTTAAATGAATATAAATATTAAAATGCTTTATATATGTAATTGAAGGAAATTATATTATTTGTAATAATTAGTTGATCTGTTTTTTTTTTTTAGTTTTAGTAACCCCTTTATTGTATATTCTCAAACGACATTTTCAATATAAATATAATGCCACGAATAAATTTGAAGTAGCAAAGAGTCCTACCAAGGTATGGAACGTACTATGTACCATCTGTCAAGTGTAAATGGTTAAAAAAACATACATATTCCATAAATGTTTTAACAGTCGTTTTTGGACGTCGCTTCCAAGTTGAAATCTAGTTATCGTGTGCTCGTGCGTGACTCGATTATCTCATACATCGTTATGTAGGAACATTTTATTTCATAAACTCTTTAATATTAATTCAGTGCCAACAAATAAGAAACTTAAAATTTTTCTGTATCTTTTCCATTAATAATTTGGATTTTGTCTATTGAAAAATAAGAAAACCTTTATTATATGGTTTAGTTAGGTACTCGAAATATTTATTAAAATTTCATTCGGAGGGTATGAAACGAATCCATATAAAGGATAAGTAAAGAGAGCAATCTTATTTAATATACCTATTTTTTTCTACAACATTAATTTCAATGTAAATTTATCTGTAGGTACTGTGAAATTAAGTATTTATTTAATTTTATATTTTCATTTCTTTGCTCTGGTGTCGAGGCGTTGAGTTCCACCACTCAACACGTAATGCCTCCAGAATTTGACGGAAAGTGGGGAATGTAGTGTGTGCGGGATACAGCGTGAAGCTGACAAAAGTGCTGAATGATTAAACTTACGGGTTTTCTTGTTACAATATTCTATGTCCATAATTATTTATAATACGTACGTGAGACGAAAACACATATTTTTCCATATGAAAATATAAATTATTTACGGATTCATAAAATTTTATTGCAACCGTAAACTTTTTGATTACAGTGAAAATTCAACTTTTGTTAAGCTTATTACGGGCTGTCATTGCATTAATAATAATTTGTATTCATTTTATGAGGAGTTTTCTACAATTGATATTGCTCTATAACGTCATCGGATTTTGATTTCCGTCAACATATTATTTTGGTAGGGTTCGCTCACTCACAACTTCTAAAAAGAGATCTAAAAAGAGAGTCTTAGAGTTTGAAAATGTGATATTTTATATATACGTAAAACGTAATTATAAAGTTATAAATTATATCAAAATATCATAATTTTACTGCTAAATAAATAATATATACCTAGAGCTTCTGTTATAATGCTAAGCTTATTATTTATTGCTCGAGCGAAACCATTTGTGTCATTAAACCAATAAAGATAGAAATATCTATCAAAATTTATTAAACAATACATTTCACTGAAAATGATTTTCCTTATATAACAATATTGAAACAAAAATCAAGTTCAATATTTAAATAAATATTACCTAAAATGAATCCTAATCATAACGTGAATTTTGAGCTAACTTCATCCTCCATTGTATTCGCATAACCGGAATGAAATTATTAATTCCGTTTGCAAAGGAGATAATTTTGCAAAATGGTCGCGTTGTTTGACTTTAATTAATTCGAGGCTTGTCAACGGCGAATGTAATTTCGCGGATGTGTACGAGTAGGTACCTATGTTGGAAGGAGTGTAGCGCGTTACCGTAATCGTTAGCGTTCGTTTGTGTTGATGACGCGTGGGACTTGAGGAACTCATATTATGTCTTCATGGATTATTTATATTTTAAGGCTGAATGATTTTGGATATCAGGATTTTTTATTTTAGGAAACCGTTAAATATATAGATTTAAATTGAGTCGATTGTTGCAATGCAATGTCACTGTTTGGCCGGAATGTGGCTAAAAGAGTATTAACTCTCTGCCTGCCTAAATAATTAATTTTGTATTATAACTTATTTAATTTTTAAACTATGTTATTATGTAACTTATAATACCTTAAAGTATCATCTAAAACAAACAAACCTATAATTCTAAAATATTTCACGTGTGTGCTAGAATAAAAGTGGAAGACGAAATCATAATACTAATCATAATCTATAATTCGAGCAGAACGTGTATGTCACGTGCTGAAGAGGAAGAAAAATAGCCCTCCATATATTATATTGTCTGTGTTATATTCACGTAATGGAGATCATTTGTCAATCATTTAATACCTTCGAAAAAAAATAGATTTTTTTGTATACATTTTTTAGCTTATCAATTACAGGATTTTTCTCTAATATAAAAAAATACATTAATATTAATTTTCAATTTTTAAAGTATTTACAAATTTTATATTGTCACGTAAAATATTAAATAATGTAACACATTTTAATTTAAATTATCAAAATCTTATAAAATAGTACATGTCAGTTCAACCGAACAAATTTCAAACTTCCTTTTATACATGGCAGAGCATCAACAAAAGGCAGTTGAAATCTGCACTCGGCTTGCATCATGAGACGGGAAGAATACTTGACTTTCTGAATGTAGGGAGCAGCGAAACACTGACATCTTTCCCGCTAGCACTCTTCAGTATAGAGATGACTCATAGTCATTTCAGACAAAGGGTGAAATTGCCTGAGGTACAAGCTCCCAGGTTATTCCGCGAGCGTTGACCGCCTTTGACGCTTCTGCGGTTAAAACACATCTGTGTGTTTGTATATTTTATTTAAGAATAAGATTAATAAGAATGGCCACACTATATTTATTTATCATATAAAATATCATTGTCATTTAACATATCTAATCTTTTCCTTCAATCTTTGATTTAGAAAGTACGTTTTAAATATTATTTATAAGACTGTAAAAATAATTCCTCAATTATTTCAAGTAATTTTAAAATATTTTTAGGGTTGTATTGGATATTAGACAAAAAAACATCTTTATACAACTTCATTTTGAAATGAAACTTCACGTGATATGACGGTAAATAATATTCTTTATGGTGTAAAATAAAAAAAAATCCCATTTAAAAAAAAATCCTTTAAAGCCCTTCAAAACTCACTAGTAAGTTTAATTTCGATGTCAATTACATTACATCAATCTCGGTTAAGTACTGAAGACAAAGTTTCACCCGAGTTTGGCTAACAAGTACGTCACTGTTACATTTTGCTAAACTTCTGAGACTGCAGTGGGATTCATTACAGTTCGACATACGACACGGCTTACTTATGGCCGGCTTCAACCCATTCTTTATATTTTAGATCCTTTCAATGTCCTTTATATTTTAGATCCTTTTTTGGTTTTATTTTTATTATCTATAGTTTAGACTTAAATAAAATTATTTTTTAACGATTATCTATGGTACATGTATACCTAAGTATTTTCTTTAATATATGTTATTGAAAATCAAATAAATTATTGTATATAGAAACTGTTAAATTTATGTAGTCTTCACACTTATTAATCGTATTTTTGGGTTTGGAATGCGATGGTTTTGGTTCCGAAGTCACACTCAAGGGAACATTCACGTCCTTACATAAAATATATCTTAAGACCATATTCCTATTCCATGATACTAATTTAAAAATGCCATATGTACATAGATTATAAAAATTATTTGAAATATAAATATTTATAAAATCTCCTCAAATATTAATTAATCTGAATTATTAATTAAGGACGAGAAAATTTGAAGTGTGCATTTATATTTTTTCTATCTACCTAGGATAAGAAAGACGCCTTCGTAGATTCACAGTGTAGGGTCCGTGGCATTGCATGGCATAGGAAGTCGGTATAGTTCATTGGACTTACAACTCAAGAATAGATTTAAGAGGTTCCTTTAAAATGTACATTAACTTTATTATCCTAAACAAACAAATACCTAAAGTTTTGTAAAAATTGTAAACATTTTTACAAATGTTTGTAGCTGATAAAATAATAAAATAATGACGTCTCTCGAAAGAGAAAACAGTTAAGACAGTTAAACAAATACTATTACTTCGAAAACTAAATAAAAAGGCATTTTCAAATCAACTGCTAGAATAGTACGATCTCTGGAACGAGCAGAAGCGTCGCAGTTTTAATCAAACATTTACCCGACTTCCATTGCATTACACACTAATCCTCAAACAAATTGAAATGTTTTTTTTTAAATATAAATATATGGTGTTTAACATACGATTATTTTGGATGTTAATTTATAAACTTTGTTTTTAACCCTTAAAGGCTATATGGGTGTAAAAATACCCGAGTACATTTCACTTTTAGACGCAAAATTTTTTCGCGGAAGAGAAATGTATTTAAAAGAGGCCAGTCATGGCACAGGAACACAAGCGATTATATTAATTACATGGTAATATTTAAATCATGTTTTTAGAGAATGTTAAGCAATAACATATTACGAATTAAAATATTCAACTGATGAATAGATGAAAAAATTAAACGAAACAGAAAAAAAAAACTACAAAAAACACGGAAAAGCCCCTTTTATACACAATTTTCCTTTCAAAAGACGTCTATTAAATATTGAGATTTTTATATTCGATAAGCCCGTTGCAACATTTGCACTTCATCACTTAAATTGAAAAATATAAATTATAGCAACTTATGTAAGCTAATAGCTTGAGTACTTGGTTCGATAAAGTCATTAATACAAGAAGTCAATCATTATTGAAATATATGTATGTATCTAGGTGCGATTTCAACTAAAGAGTTAATTTTGCTAATATATTTTTTTTACATAGCGAGACGTTGAGTTCCGACACTCAACACTCAATGTCTTGAATTGAGGCAAAGAACGAAGTATCTCGACACTAGGGTCTCCCTAAAATATAAAAAAACAATCCTAATAATAGCAAACATGATGTTACACCAAACAGATTTCCAACAATAATATTAAAGTGACTTTATTATTTGACATGGTCAGCTATATTTTTATATAAATAGAGCATTACATAAGCTTTTCGAGTCACGAAGCCGATCCGAGTCCCGACGCACGTTAAGCTGAGCAGAATATGTGCTATATTTCATGGTGTTCACGTTTCCAACTCTGTGATAGAAAATCCACATTTTACCCTCTAGAGGTTTTATAGAGTAGTTTTACACAAAGGCGGGTGTCATATGTAATTATAATACCGTAGTATATTTTATACTGACAGTATTTATAAATGTTATACGACTTATATAAATGTTGTTAGTAGTAATTAGTTGTAAAAAAAACTGTAAAAGCGCCTGGTTGTTGGTTCAATCCCCACTCGAGAAAATTAAATATTTATTTGTATGTATATTTCATTTCCTTACTCTGTGTGGAGGCAAAAGGCGGCGTTGAGTTCCGCCACTTTAAAATTCGTAAAACGGAGTGTCTTAATACTATGTTCTCTCTGCGTACCCTGCTGTGTACCAGATATATCGTGAAGCTGAAACAATATGAAAAAATGGAACTAATAAACACAGTAGATATATAAAATTTATAAAATTATTATTTCAAATTTTAAAATATAATTCTATATATTCTTACGCGATAATTATAATATTTAGAAAATTATAAAAGAAAATTAACGTTTATTATAATTATAGCTAACGCTACGCGCTACACTGGTTTCCTCCAAAGTTTCACTATAAAATAAAGAACGCAAAAACTGTTTACCAGCTTTTTTGTGTACTCTGCGAAATGAGAAAAAAATCATAAAGACAATGAAAATTAAGGCCATTGTAGCGCAGGGACACAAGGATGTGATTCTAACGCGACGGTTATGGGTTCGATCCCCATTCGAGGGAATAAATAATGATTTATTAATATTCTCATTTCTGCACTCTGGAAAAATTCGGCGTAAAATAGGGAACGAAGTGTGAACACTAGGTCCCCTCTGTCCACCCTGATACCCCGATACAGCGTAAAGCTATTTTTTTTATTCGCAAAAATAAGCAATAATAACTCAAACAAGTAAATCATTAAAACAAACAATTGATTCTAGAACAATGGTATATTTTTTAACACTTTTTACTTTAAAATATTAAATATACATTCAATAACAACGTCGTCCTCGAACGCCATCATTTGTATAATGCGGCCAATGTACGCGTAAGTATTCTTCTCCGGTGTTTGCACTCTATGTTTCATTTACTGTCTCGTTTTCGCTATTATATTCGTTATATGAAATTATTCATATTATGTTACATATTTAATATTTTAGGACTTCCACTATTATATTACTTAATCTGTGTGTGTAAAATATCGAAGTAGGTAATTTTAACATTAAAATTATACATTATACAGTTATACATTTAACATTAATAAATACATATTTGTTATTGCAAAACTAATCCTACTACGAAACACAGGTTTGTTATACTACTGTCATATAATGTAAATAACAAATTTATTGTATAAAATATTTATATTGTTTCATATACTTTCATACAAAGCCTAGCTCTGTAATTATTAACTAAAACATATAAACCTTGCAGTACACCGCCTTTGCATCTTAATACGTAAATTAGATAACCTATGGCCGAAGGCGGAAATTCCGTCACTGCCAAGGCGTGTGGCCTAATCAAGTAACCGTTTCTAACTCAGCGATCCGAATGAGCCGATAGACCAGTTACTGGGTGAGTCTGTACAGCCAGTAGTGTCGCAATTGGGTGACTTAAACAAACATTTGTTCAATCATTCTGAACATATGTATGTAACGCAACAAGGAAATGCGAAATGGGAACTATTTATGATTCTTTTAATATTATTTTTGTAAATATTAAGTTATTGAGAAAACTCGACTGTATAACTTGTCTATAGAGATGGAAGATACAATGTTATTTTAAGTAATTTATGATAGTAGAATTTGAACCTTAAACTATTAATTAGATCTAACAGTTAAGTATATTTTATTTTTGAAGATCCGTCTAATATTGTAAGGTAAAAAGAAAATAGTACTAGTACTACACAAAATTTTCACGTAACTGAAAGTCGTTGCGTATTGGATAGCGTAACTTAACCTAGCGTGGCGGTATTAAGACAGAATAGAGGAATATAAAAAATTGAAACTCTTTTAAGTGACATTTGAAATCACCAATAATATTTGATTTATCTTTTGTTTGTACAATTTCAACAAACATAACATATCAATAAAAGGTAACGATTTCACATTTATCTTTTAGCAAATATTTCTTCATTCGTATATTACATATAGTAAATAAATCTTATCATTTACGATAACAAAATATTGATATAACATTGGTCCAGCAAAATCTACTTATACTTCAACATATCTAATGAAATCAAATCTTGTCCGAGGATAATAATGATAATATGGAAGAAGTAACATCGACTACATTATATCTTCCAGTAACTTGTACATAAAATACGAAAATAATTTTGTTTTGAATAAATTTCAATATAATGATTTAAAATTAACGTGAAACACTAGCTGTTGCTTGTGGCTTCACCCACGTGGTCTACTGGATATAACTCAAACTGCGACTATTATAAATGAAAATTAATAACATTTATAAGTAGGCACTATGAAGATTTTTTTATTTAAGTATTTTACTTTTCAATAAATTGCTAGGAGCAAATTTGTGACCAAGTTCTACAGTGACATTCATTACTGTTCGACAAGCTGGAACTTTATTAGAACGAGCTGCATCAATTAGAGAGGATAAATCTTAATCTACACCTCTAACTTAATTTATTCTCTTTGTGACATGTAAATATAAAATAAGATATTTAATTGCGCTTGAAATGTATTTTGCATGTATAGAAAATTAATTTCGTATTTATTTACAAAATATTTTTAAAATACAGCTTCACGCTTTCGCAATGCAGACTACGCATAGGGAAATTAGTATTAAGACATTCCCTTCCTCACATTCCGCTCAATTTTGAGAGGCGGAATACAACGCCGCATTTTTTCTTCCAAAATAGTTTTAGCACAGCCATCCTTCCAAATATTAAATCACAATTATCACGTTTATGGCCATTACTATAGATAAATATAGTATAACATTGTTTTTTTCATGACAATATGTTATTAGAACAGAGTACCTAACTTATTCATTAGCAACTTCAAATGGAAATTTAACATTCTTTTAACCTAAAAAATCTCTATCATCTCAATTTGCTTAGCTCCACTGAATTTTATTTAGTATACGAACCCAGCTACGTACTCGTACCTACATACTACATTTAGCTATGTTGGACAAACAAATGGCTGACATCGGCTATTGCACATTGTTTAACCCTAACGGTCGTAAATCTACATTGATTACTGTACAAAACGGTGCGCTTTTATTTAAAATATAAAACATAAAATAAAGTTGACATTTTGAATTTTCAATTTTATTTGAAGTTTTAAATACATTAATAATTATTTATATTTTATCAATACGCTTGAGGTTTAGTTTTTTTTATCCGCATATTTTTATGTAAAGCGAATCAGTTAATATCTTTTGATTGCTTTGATTTAGAAGCTTAATTTTTTCTGTTCTCCTAGGAGCTGTAGACTTTAATATTTGATATTAATTTCAGCTTGACGAAATATCAAGCTGAAATAGCGATCTCGACATAAATGGTTTTGACAGACGTAGAGACGGAGAATAAAATGAGTCTATAAGCGTTCCATTTTTACTTTTTGAAGTGCGGAATCCAAAAAATGTACTTATTGCTAGTTATGTGCTATCCACATAATATATTCAAATAAAATAAGGATTTGAATATGTATTTTGAGGCTGAAAGCAAAAATTTACCAAATAAAGTGTATAGTTTTCGAGTTGTGAAACCGATAGAAGTCCCGCACGCTGGCTGAGCCGCGCGGAATCTGTACCATATTTCATGTCCTCTACGTTATGCGCACTGTGAAAGAAAATACATTTTTCACTCTCTTTGAAGCTATCGCAATATATTCCTTTTATTTGTTTCGCTCGGAATACCGATAGTTTTTGTCCAGCTTAAAATATGAATCGTCATTTTAAATCGTTTTCCAGGCATTGTATGTAGCGAACGCAACTTTCACTTCCTACTTCTATTTTATTCACCTGTATTCGATTTTAACGTTATGTAAACAAGCAAAAATATTAAAAACTAAAAATATTTTTTGTATATAAAAGTAACACTCTAGTTATAATTAAAGTTATTGTTTTTATTTTCACTTTTTCCTTTTCCTTATTTGTAATTATCCTTACAAGTTTAGCATTTGTATTATAGTTAAAATTTATATTATTTTGTGGCCTAAATAAAATTCACAATAATTACTGATATACTGCTCTAATAAATACATGAAATAAAACTTAATAAAACAAATGGAACTTAATACATTTCTGAATACAGAATAAATATTCAACTATTCATTTATTCAAAACTTTTTTAATATAACACTTTTTTGTAGTAAAGTACAATTTTCGACGTAGCATTTAAGTTTTATATTTTTGTATTCATTTTATCACGAGGGAAATAACCGTGTCACTGTTCCGCAGCCCACCGCTCTTGAAAAGTCAAACACGCTTCATAGTTCATGGTGCAAGAGCGCAGTTTCAACAGCCTTTTGTTGGTCCGAGTCGAGTATGAAAGGAACTTGCTAAGAATTTCATCTTTTGCGTAAAACGGATTCTAAATAAGTTAGCAGCAATGCAATAGGCTTATTAAAATTCTATTTCATTTGTATTTTCTTATACTAGGGGAGGAATAATGTTGTTTTTACGAAATTCTTAAGTTATAATTTTTAACCCTTAGCTGGCTTTTGGCAACGTAGTTGAAGTCGGGGGTAATAAGGCAGTGTTACATTATTGCTTATAGTTTAGTTATATTACTACCATCTACGATCTAAATTTCTTTTTACATCATCTTACTTAGGCCTAATAACTATACAATAAAAAATCAGTCCAATAGTTCAGTAAATGTATATCACAAATAAATGGAAAGGCTAAGATTTTTGTGTTCGTTTTCGTAAAAATATTTAACGTACAGACACATATTTTGTATATCGCTTTGTGTAAAATAATTATTAACAATAAAACAATTATTTGTACTATATAAATGTTACAGTCTATAAAGGCTTCCCTTTCTTATTATATACTGTGAAGAGAAAAATACCTTGGTTTTCAACTCCCAGCATTAGTTCCTTTACTAAAAGCAATATTTTCCAATCTAAGTGACAAAGTGCACTTACAACGGCTTGTCGGATACTAAAACTTCGCCATTTGATCGGCGTCTCCTGCAACAAAAGTCCAAGTAAAACTATTTTGTTTCTTTTTTTCTGTATTGATGTCGTCGTAATTTTTTTCAATGTAAAAGCTAAGTTTTATATTTATTAATAGTAGTTCTCAAATAATATTTTTTTTTTTTAAAAATAAACAAGGATATTTTATTTTGTATTTTTTAGTCCTTTTTAGCTTCACGCATAGCATATAGAGAGAAAGTGTGAAATACCTCTTTCACCATTTTCCAATCGAGGTCTCCTCTTCCATAGCCAACAACAGAAATAATTTATTTCAATAATCTTTTTCAGATAAAATAAATTATTAATGTAAACGATATCAAAATTTAATAAAGAGTAAAATTATCTATATTAAATTATAAGCAATCTCAGCAAAATTATAGTAGATTTTCTTTTGAATTTCCAATCAAAAATGACTAAATCTGAAACTGCGAGGGAAACGAAGGTGTGACAGCTTGGGTAGACAGCTACAGCGTAACTTGATGTGTTCGATTTTTTCCGTTTGCATTTAGAATTCTAAAAGAGCTTTGGTTATTATTGGTTCAAAACCATAAATCAGCTTTAAAAGATTGGAAAAAATAGAGAAAATATATTTTTTGTCATATAAATTTTGTATGAATACAAAATTTAAGTAATATTATTATTTACAGTCACCAAAATAGTGACAAATATTGTGAAAGTTTACTTAAATGATGTTTTTAAAATAACGAGTCCATTCATCACGTTGAAGTTTATACGCTCAGTTTTGTTCTTTTGAAACTTTTACAAAAGTAATTTATTCGCTGTTATAAATCCACTTAGTAGAAAACAATGAATAATACTAACAATAACTACTTTTATTAGTAATATTAGGTCCCCTCTGCATAATCTAAAAAAAAATATTTTTTACATCTGTCGGATAGAACTTAGTATTGTATTCTATTTTTATTTATTTTGTTTTGCATAGTACTGCCTAAGGCCTTGAGCACATTCATATGAAAACGATAATATCTATTTGTAAACATTTAATTTCCCCCCAAAGAGAATCGAATGCGCAACCAAACGTGTAACTTTCAATGATTAACCTAAGCTTTTCGATGCCACCGTCAACTGGACATATTACGTGATTTGGCATTTATTGTCGTCAAGGTGACGAACACAGTGTATTGTGTGCGAAGTACATATTTTATGGGTCGGCCTAAGGTTACTACCAGATTGTTTGTCCCCTAACTCAGTTTACTTGAAATATTACTGTTACTCCTATAGATGTTACGATTGTTATATAGCGCTCTAAAATTTATATATTCTACATTTGATATCGTATTGTTTTTTTACCTTTACATATTAAGTACAATAAGTGAAGAAATATATAGCTTCTTTAACCAGTTTTCGCCTATCTTAGTTTACCTTATCCAAAAATTAGAAAAAAATTTGAACTGCCAACAATCCTACAAAAAAAAAAGAGTAAGTCACGTTGCATCTGCTCCAAACCGATCTAAAAAAATATAATTATGCTCAGTTAGCACTAAAAACTGCTGCGAAAAAAATTGCAAAATCGAAATATAATTTCGAGATCCGTAACTCTCCGTAGCAGGCGTCGTAGCTATCGCAGTTGACTGACTTAAACAAACATTTGTGTAACACTCTCTACCGACGTTTGATGCATAGCACCGAGTATTGAAGTACATGCTGTTTCTAAATCAAAAATGTACTGTTGTTTTTGTTCGAATGTTTTCTATTTTTTATTTTCTATATATTATTTTTGCTTTTTATTACCAGAGTAATGTGCTTAAACGAATGCTATGAGTGTAGATTCAATTCCTACTTAAGATTTATATTTTCTCGTACAAAAGACCAAAAAATCTTTATATTATGGAGAAAATTGAGAACAGAGGTTACTCTGAGAGGATTGCCATTGACGGTAGATTTTTTTCTAGATATTCTGTAATAAAATTGAAAGTGTTTAAAAAACCCACCAGGCCACTCCTATTTCTTCTATTAATATGTCTTTTAAGTGTTAAAACTAAATGGACTTGTGTTTCCACTAAACTAACGCTCCTACATGATTGAGGCTAGAGGTAAGGAATGTTACGTACTCGAAGACGTTTCTCTATCACGATCCTGACCAAATAGATAAGATTTACTAGAAATATTCAATCATTGTTGAAAATATGTAACTTATATTAAAATATTCAAAAAAAAATCTTTTAAATAATTTTATTTAAAATATTATGGTTATTAAATGATACAAGAAATTTCAAAAATAGCTCTAAACACCTAAGATTTTTATTTATTTTTAATAGAAATTCCTACTTTTTAATTTTACTGTATACCAAAATAAAATATATTACAATACAAAATTGTTATATTATAATATGTTAAATGAATACAATTGGTAAGACGGTTTTACCAAAAATAATTACATTTCCGAACGAAACGACGTTACATTGAAGGCCGTACGTGAGCACTTAGCAGAAATTAGTCGCGCTTGCTGGGAATTCTTGTAAATACACATTACCGCTTCATTGAATTTTAGAGTGTTCTCCGTAAAAATGACATTTTTAGCATATTTTTTCCTGTATTTTTTTCCTTAATTAGTTTTAATCTAGATTAATATGTGTAATATAATTTTGGAAGCTTTTTTCATAACTCTATTTTCTTATAAATGCAAAAAATATAAAATTTACAATTACACTTTTTGGACATAAACTAGATACATTTCAGAAATATAAATTAATTTACTGTAAAAAATTATAAACAAGCTAATATATCTATATTTAATTTTATTTTAGAAAATAATCAATTCTTATATAAATAAACATTCTATTTATACTGACCCGCTTAAGGCCCTTTGATCTTTACATTATTAGTAAATTATGCCCAAGACGTGAAGTGTTCAACATTGCGGCCATACAAGAGGATTCCGCCACTGCTAAGTCATGTGCGTCGGCTTAACTAAATGCTTCCAACCCACCGCTCGATTATGTCGATAGACCGGCTCCCGTGCCTGTGGCTGGCTATATCAAACTACCTCCTGTTTTCAATAAACTAATATAGTATAGATTCTATGAAATACTCGTATATAGTATTAAGGTTATATATTTTTATATGTTAATAATATCTAAGTTTCAGATTTTATGTGTTTTGTAAAATAAATTCAATATTGCTATTACATATTTCACATAAATAACGTTATAATTCAACAGTCATTCGTTATTTATTAATTACTTTATTTATTTCTGTGTTAAATTACTTTTGAAACATATTGCTGTTTGTATTGTTTTATAGGGTACCATTACCTTTATAAATAGATTTTCTAATAAGAACTATATAAAAAAAGGATTAAATACTAATAATAAAGATATACATATTTTTTCCACTTAGCTATAAGAATGTGGCTTTGGGACTTTATAAAAAATTGGAAAACTTAGGAAGGCTATAAATTCAACACCTACAGTCGAAAGAACAGCACGAAATATTTTAAAATTTTCTTGGAAAATTCTGTACAGATTCCTTTGAAGAAAAAGAATACCGAAAATATATTTCCGTCTCTTAACTCAGAATGTCTTAGAAATTTGGTGGAAAAGTGGAGTACAGAGTGTCTTCACTCCGTTCCAGTTCTCTCTGCATATAGGTAAAGGAAAACAGCAGGAACAAAAAAATTATACTAGATATATGGCAAAACTAATTTATAGGACTAACAATAAACAAACAATTTGAAAGTGACCGTATATTTAATTGGTAACGTTAATCCAAGTTTATAATTGGAAGTCTGAGTGCGGCGCGAAATAAATTTATATTTCCACTCACTTTTGGTATGGAAAGTGTATTCGGGTGAACACCTCAAATTCATATACAAATCGTAGTGTTTGTATAGTTTTTAGTATTTTGTTTTTATTCTGATATTAATATTTTAAATAAATAATTTTTTACAATTAATTTTGTAGGATTTTTAGGTAGAGTGAATCTGGAAACCTAACCACTCCATTCCCATTTAAACATTTTCTTTTCGACACTTTTGCCAAAAACTGAAGGCATTGCGAGTTGAGTGACAGAACTTATCTACGCTTTGCCTCGTCACTAGAGAGAAGATATGAAAATATTAAATATTTCATTCCCCCGAGTGGGAATTCAACCCAAAACCGTTGCATTTACAGTCGCATCCTTGCATCCCTGCGTCACGGCGGCCTTACGACGAACCTTAACATTCCTGAGTTTAATAAACTAAGTAGTACTTTTGAATACTAAAAACTAATCAAACACTACAATAAACACTACATATGTTTCTAAAACATCACAAAACACCTTTCGAGAAACTGTAGCGTATTATAAGCTTTCGTCACTTGACAACAATCTTGCGAGTGACTGAACGGAATGAAATCATTGATTTTGTTTGCAAAGTAGAGAATTAAGCGGAATGGTCGCGTTGTTTGACTTTAATTAATTCGAGGCTTGTCAACGGCGAATGTAATTTCTGGGACGCGTCTGCCTGAAGCATGTTCCTCGTTACGGTAATCGCGTAATGTTCATTTAGTGTTGATGACATTTTGCGGTTTGAACACACATCATGTATGTATACGTAACAAGTCATCAAGGTGATATTAATTATTTATACAACAAATATAATACATGGCAGTTCGTGTAATGAATGATGTTGATTATTGTTTTGGTATATTTATGTACAATGTACATTGTATATAGGCTGTGCGTATTTAAGACCGTTGTGGCGCAGTTGCGTATGATTGTAAGCGCAATGGTAGTGGGTTAGATCTCCGCTTGGGGTAGTATTTTTGCTACGACTTCACAAATTTAATTTAGTTAGTTAAAATAGAGATAATTACAGCAATTAGAACATGAGGAAATGTATATATGTATCTATTATTTATGTCACCTAAATTTTTTTAATATGTATAACAAAAGAACTTGCATCTGATCTCTTTCCATAGAAGCTATTGTTACATTGACCTATAAAAGTAAAAGGAATATAGATTTTTTGCTGCACATTTATATTTAAATTTTTTGAAAACTTAAAAATAAGAGTTATTTGTTGTTTTTTGTTGCTATAGTAGATAATCAAAGCAGTATATTATAATATATATATCGAAAATTAGAATTATATTGAAGTCAACAAAAAGGTCTGAAGTTGACCCAGCATTAAAGTCAGCTTATGACACAGCGTGATAGATTGCTACCGTCCCCAAAGTCCGCTTATTTTTTATTAAACGTCAGGCGTCTGGCTTCAATTGCGGCAACAGTTTCATACAATCTTCCGATGCGTGATGTTTATATTCGACTTCTTTTATATAATACATATTATATACCTTCGACTTAGAGTGTATAACTGCTTAATTCGTTTTTTTTTTATATTATACCATTCGAAAATGTAAAAAAAAAATACAAACTCAATCATTATTAGGAAATTTTAAAATGTTATAATAATATGTATGCTTACTTAAAACTTAGCTTACTTCAATGCAGGATAGCTGCCAGCTAATGTAATAGATTGTACCATTTTGAAAAGAGCAACTGTTGAGTTTCTTGCCGGCTCTTCTCAGCAGAACTGCCTTCCGAACCGGTGTGGTAGCTTTTAGTTCATATGTTCATTCGACGATTCAAAAGTGCTTATAATAATTGCCTATTTAAATAAAGAATATTTTGAATTTGAATTTAAAGTTTCTTAAAAATTTTTTTGTCTCTTCCAGTAATTTAATTAATAAGATGTTAGCAGGTTTACACTCTAAGTCGACGATATAATATTTGTAAATCTTTGTCTGATTGAACCTGATGAGGGATTTCCACTTCTTACAGTTGAAATCCCAATCGGCGATTCATAATATATCTATTTGCCTGACCTGGTTCTGTTGATATAACATTGTCATAGCAATTATGTTAATATAATGTTAACATAATGACCTAAATAAATTAATTGGACAAATAAAACTAAATCAAATAAAACCTTACATGTATTTGGCATAATCTATATCAAAATAGATTTAGTTGGTATTATTTTTTAACTAATAGAAAATAAACCTGCACAGTTGAAAATAAAAGATTTGTATAGCATTATTCAGAAATTTTTCAATAACAAAGAACGTTTCATAACGTATTATATTTGAAACGAATCTAACCCATTTAATACTAACTTCAAAATTAAACTTAAATGTAAACAGACTGTTTAAGCAAATAAGATTTTAGGAGGTCACGTTCAAAGTTTGTCTTAGCCATAAATTTATTCTACTTAACGTTGCCCGCGGCTTCAACTACGTGTATAGGTGAACTAAACCTATATGATATAAATGTGCCGTCTATACAACGTGTAGCTTATGTTACTAAGAAATAAGGTAGGTATAAGGGTAGGTACTTCAATATAGAAGTAATCGTGGCGCAATAGAGTAACGTCTGATTGGGATGGTTGTGGATTTGATTCCGACTTGGAGGAAAACTTATATTTATTGCAGTGACAGATTGTGTAGTAACAAGGCAAAGCGCGGCGTTAAGTTCCGCAACCCATAAGCTCAAGTGCTTTTTCAATGTTATAAAATTATTGCTTAGGGTTTCTATCCTGATTTTTTTCGCGTATATGAGAAAGCAAAGAGAATCTTGTCTTAAAATATTCACGTTCTCTATTAACCGCCTAATATCAGAGGCGTTGCATCAATATCCAAACAGCGGCGGAACGCATCGCTTATGTGAGAAGATGATAAACTTAAAGTTACCTAACAAAAAAATTGCTTAATTTTTCTGACAAAAAAAATCCATTTCGCGCCTGTCGTTATTGGAGTTATATTTTTCAATTCATTTCAAATTATTGAAATTTGCGTTCACAGCGAACGTTAAGCATTTGCGATAAACTTTTTTGATATTACTCAGCAGCCGGTGCACGTAAATCTGCCCTTACAGTGGTCTTGGTAACTTTTTCAATTTAACAGGTAAGGATAAATCGTTCATTCTTTTTATTTGACTACATAGAACTGACATAAACTGCCAAGTTTGGGCGGGCGGGTCTATTGTTTGTTCGTATTAACTTTGAAAATCTTTTGGTACAGCGGACAGAAATATATGATTCGTAGTTTATGATATATGATAGTGAAGCTAAGATAACTCACAAAGTACTAAATAATTCAATGTTAGTTTTAAAAAATATTTTATTCGTCTCTGCTTTAGGAAAATAAAAATATTGTTTCTATACAAAATCTTTTCTATAAAAATAAAACATAAAATATTAACAGTAAATTAAAATATTATTTTTTCCAATATTTTAAATTAACTAACGACACTTTGTCACGAATCCTTTAGGTTTCCTCATATTTCTCCAAATCCTCCAAAATGCTCTGCACATGCCAATATCGTTGTGAATAAGATAAAAGAGACCTCCTAGCATCAGAGCAGTAATTGCGTAAACGAAGCCCATAGCTATTTTTGGTAACAGGGGTCCAAATAACAGTACACGAACGTATTCTACCACTATAGCTTCCATTCCCCTAAAAAAAATATTTAAAAAGTATAATATAATTGTAAACTTTTTTTCAGCACTAAGTACGAGTATAAAAATAATACAGTAGGCGTTAGTATAGAATCTAATGATATTCCGTTCGTCACTTTCCGCCAGAATTCGCAGGATTCCGTAGTATTTTGTATAAATTCTAATTAACTTTAACTACCGGTTGCCGTTATCTATATCGAACAAAAACGAGTAAAAAAACAGAATAAAATAAAATTAATATTAAGTATATTCTATTATAGCAACGACGAAAATACATAATCAATAAAAGTTTTAGCTCCTTAACTATCACAGTTCGTGAGTTAAAGCCTTATTGCAGACTGACAGACAAAAAGACAGGAGTCTTAGTAATAGCTTTTATTTTTACCCTTTGAGTACGGAACTCTATATAGCTTTAACATTTTATAGTAAAGTAATTACATTTTAAAATACAATGCTCTATAATTATAAAGAAATATAGCGTGTTGGATGGCGGAAGCTATTGCTTCTAAATTCTTATATGCAATAGCTACGTACTACCTATACTTGCTTTAAATAGGACTTTCTCGTGTGTCATTATACCTACTTCAATCGCGTGCAGTAAACAATGTTAAAAATACACTTTCTGAATGCGCCAAGGCGGCGTCAAAACAGATTTATGTACATTACTAGCGATCCAAACGCGGCTTCGCCCGCTTAAATATAATCAAATCATACAAATATTTACTGTACAATACATTGAAGTATGTATGTTATTCTGTTGTATTAGCTGTATTATTGTAAAGTTTCATCGAAATCCGATCAATAGTTTATGCGTGAAAGATGAACAAACATCCGCACAAAAAAATCCTATTTATAATATTAGTAGAATAGAATAATATTCTTACCAATAAGTATGAGCTGTAATAAGTATAGCAAGTATAGTATCAAATAGCTTGTTTGGTATGAGTAGTCCAAAAGGTATAAATACAACAAGGAGAGCTGATGTTCCTTTCTCAATGATCCAGAGCCTCGCATGATCGTGAGGTTTTTCTTCTTGACGTTTTATTGGGGTTGTGTGTAAAGCTCTTATCTGCAATGTTATAATATAATTGTATTGAAATAATTAAATATACTAAGCCATATAATAAGAGGTCAGTTGTGGTGCAGGGTTAACGCGACAGGTTGTGGGTTCGATTCCCACTCGAAGAAATTAAATATTTAACAATTTCATTACATCGCTCTGGTGTCGAGACAAAATCTTTATAGAGATATAATTAGAACATTGTACGTCTAAAAATACGTGTAAATAAAAAATAAGCTTATATTTTATATTGTGGATGCAAATTTTAGAAAAAAAGACGATAAAAACCTCAAGAAAATATTTTTGTGATATAGATTGTATACATACATAAATATTTCAATTTATTTTTTATACGTAGAACTTATATATATACTCAAGCAGCGCAAATGGGGTATTAAGAAAGGACTCTCTATATAAATTACATGACATGACTGGGATAAATTACTAAAGTAAAATCTTATGAAACACGCACAAGACCAAAACAAATATTTTTGGAATGTTCTATTGTAAACTAAACGACTAGATCGTTTATTAGGGGTATCAGGTAGGTAAGGTTACTGAAAATATCTATAGATTTATGATAACCATCATATTCAAATTTACTTAAAATATCTTCGACTCATATAGTACTATACTTAGAAATAAATATATAACATAATTAGGAAAGTATTTTATAAAACCTATAAGGCTTCAAATGTTTAACTTAAGCTTGAAATATATATTTTTACTTACTGGTTTGTTCACAGGTTTATTTATTATTGAATTATGAAACAATATTGGGTTATGAGCTTTTGGACACCTCCATAAAATAGGTGTGAGTGCGAACTTAGAAACTTGTTTACATCGTATATTTGCTGAAACTGCAAAGTAAGACCTGTTAGTGTGCTGTAGTTTAAAACACTCAATCATCTCTATAGGAGGACAACTACTTACATAAAGTTCTCTATTTTATGTCGTAGTTTAATTGCAAAGGAAAATAAACTCAAAAATTGTATACAGAATTTAATACTGGTAGTATAATAATACATTTTCATTTTTCCCATAGTTTAGACAATATTGGAATATTAATGACTCTTTTGTACCTGATCGTCACCATGATAAATTGATATTTTTAGATGTATTATAATATAACACTAAAATTAAACCAGGCCAGTTGAGGTGCATGGGCACAAGCGTGTGACTGTGAACGCGACAGGTTCGAATCCCTCTCAAGAAAATGAAATATTTAATATTTTTAATTTGTCCGCCACTCAACGCGCAATGCCTCCAGAATTCGGCGGAAAATGTGGAACGGAGTTTCTTAACACTAAGTTTTCTCTGCCTATCCTATTGTGAAATATGTACAGCAGGGAATGCAGAAAGAAATTGACCTTAACAAATCTTTTAGATATTATTCAGCATCCGCCAACAAAGTGTGGGTGTCGAAGCTATATTTTAGACGCCCTCACGGTACATTTCGATATTCGATACACGAAGATTGACATTTGATTGATTCGAGACATTGCATTTTGAGCGGAACTCAACACCGCACTTTGTCGCATGTCCTGCTTCATTTATTACTATGTACCTACTATAATATATATGTAAGTAGATGTAGATAAGAAAATAGTAAGAAAAAAATAAGAAAAAACTAGTATTATAGTACAAAAATTCAACGAACATTTCTTGAAACCGCAGGATTTTCAGGTGTTCTGGGAAAATAAGGCTTAACCTCGCTACGAGACGCTGTGGACGGTTGCAATGTAATTAATTGCGGACTCAGCCAGGTCAGTTACGTTCCTTGGGAAGCTTAACTGTAGATAGAATAGTAGCCCTGTTTTCTAACACTATTCTTAAGTCTTAAATTATACTAAATGTTACCTTGTCTTAAGATATACGAAGATAACGCCATTACTAGTCTTTTGGAATACTTCTAGTATTCGATATCGTATTTTGCTTATTAATTCTTTATAATAGTTTATTATAATGTTCAAAAATTACAACAAATGTCATTTTGGACTTAAGGCATGTAGGTTTTATGCAATCTCGATGGTTTATATAATTGTAATATTAATATATGTAAATTATGGCCAGTATATGTGTAGCGTAAGTAATATTAAATTTGGTACTCAGTACTTTGATGTACATAATTTGTAATGAAGCTTTCAATAATGCTGTTTGTAATTTTCAATTTAAAATACAAAGAAATAAATTTAAATAAATGTTAAATAATTTTGTTAACATTTATTTTTCAACTACACGCAGATAGCAGGGTAGGCCACTAGGCCTACCTAGGAAAGTTAACACTAGTTAAGACACTCCGTTCCGTACCTTCCTCCTCACTCCAGAGCGAGGCAATGAAAATAATAATATATTTAATTTTCTCGAGTGGAATTCGAACCCACAACCTCTCGCGTTTACAGTCACATAGTTGTGCCTGGCATGAATTTTTATTTTCACAAAACATAATTCCTTTCTAAATATGTCCATAAGATAAGAACTAGTCCAATTAATTAATTTGAATTCTACAAAAGCCTTTTCTAAAGACAACTCAATTAAGTAATATTTTAAAGGAAATTTCTCACTTGTTAAGTTTACAAAAGCAAATCATTCTAGGAGCCATTTTCCACTGAGAGGACTTCCATTGAGCCCTGACAATGCTGTCTGTCGGTGGACGGAAGCCTATTGTTATACTCGGAAGCTATTATTGACATTATTTAAACTCCTATTAAAACTTTTAAATAAAAATCTTCTCTCTGAGTTTTTACTTAAGAATCGATGGGTAATATGTAAATCGTACTTCTTTGCGTCGTTAGCTCCTCATTTTTACAAGTTATTTATTTTTAAAGTATATTATTTGATTTATTTTTAAATTAAATAAAGGCACAAATTTGTATATAAAGTAAAACATTATCTACTCTGCCCTTAATGTGTCTGGCTGTTCTCAAGCTGGTTGGTGGCTATCTCCAGAATTCGGCTGAAAGCTAGCCTGTTAATTAATCGGGACGGAATGTCGTAACACTAGGATACCGGGATCCTTCTGCCTACTCTGCTATGTACGGGATGCAGAGTGAAGCTAACAATTTTTTTCTGTGCTTTATGGGGCCGTAGACCTGAATATTTTATATTAATTACAGATTAAAATCCACGAGAACTCATCGTTTTCCCCTTTTAATTTACAGAACCCTAAAAAACATGCTACTAAAATACCCTATAAAATTGTATAATAGTAAATTATTTATTACGCTTACTCTAAGCAGTAGCTAGTCAGTAATTTTCCTAACCATTATTTATCCTGATGAGTCAAAGCCAGTCAATTTCACAATCAGTGGGCGTTACTCAAAGTCATGTTCGGCTAACGTAGCAGTACAGATGAGGCGTGCTAACGTTGTCCTTGTTTACTTTACCTATAGACAATTTAAATTTAATTAAATTTAAAAGTTCAACTTGAATACTGAAAAATACTAAAGAAAGTAAAGTAATAAATAATCATTAAAGGCTGTAATGGCAGGGGCACAAGCGTGCGACTGAAAACGCGAGGGTTTTGGGTTCGATTCCCCCTCGGGAAAATTAAATATTTATTATTTTAATTTTTTCACCCTGGTGGGAAAGCGTGGCGTTGAGCGCCAGTCGACATTTAATGCCTTAAGCATTCAGCAATAAGTGAGGAACGGAGTGTCCTACTCGGAGGAACGGAGTGACTACATTCTATGTGCCTACCCTGCTATTGCGAATTACAGTGTGAAATCCCGTTTTTACCGTTCCTTTATCCCGTTCCGTTGTCTTATTAGATCGTGTAGTGCCTTAGAATAGCTGCAATAAATCAAATAATACGAGTATAAATATTGTGAACAAAAAAAAACAGAAAAACAAACCTTCTCGTCAAAAGCTCACAATATTTATTCTCATGTTACATATAAAATATTGAGTAATAATAAAAACAGTATAACTTCGAGTATCATATTACTTTTATTACTTAAATATGGCTGTTATTATCAAAGGAGATATTTTACAATTTATTTTCGATCAAAAATAAGCGAATTTATTGAACGCTTTTAGCAGGAATTTTGTCATGTAATAAGCGGGTAGCTGTCAACGGCGAAATTAAATTCTTGTGTGGCTTAATAAAAAAAAAGTAAACCTTTGGTACGCTTTGCCCAAATGTAACGAATAATCTCAAAAAAACAATATTGCAAAATTTGTTCTTTATATTGAATATCGAATTTACGAAATACGGTATTCAATAACATGCGGTATATTAATACAAAATATTTTTTGTAATTACGATATGGAAAGTTTTAATTGGAGCTATATATAACCTTTTTCTACAATAAATTGTCATTTTACTATAAACGTTCAACACGTCATTTTGAAACAATAGTATTAATTTTAAGAATGCTGACAAGGAAAGCATTTACGATCAATTCCAGACGGTGTTTTCGTACTTTTAATTACTTATGTGAGGACAAAACAAAAGACGTACCACTTAATAATCCATTTCAGCTCAAACCAATAGAGTACGAGAGCCTTACATTAAGAAAACACGACAATGCTAAACGACAAAGGCTCTACGAATTTGGTCTTTACGTTGCCGCGTGTATGCCTAAATATGTTCAAAAGATCCAAATGCAGCATACAGACGAATTAGAAATATTAATTGCCCCTGAAGGATTTCATCCCGTTTTAACGTTTATGGCCCATCATCAACACGCTTGCTTTAATCAGTGCTCCTTGGCAACTGCCGTTGATGTGCCAAGTAGGGAATACAGATTCGAAGTTGTATACAATCTCCTAAGCTTAAGGTATGGTGAACGAGCAAGAGTGAAAACATACACAGACGAGCTCACTCCTTTACATTCAGCCGTAAGCCTGTGGGGTAATTGTAATTGGTTGGAAAGAGAAATGTACGATATGTTTGGTATTATCTTTACAAATCATCCGGATATGAGAAGAATTCTTACCGACTATGGTTTTCAAGGACACCCCCTTAGAAAAGATTTTCCACTTACAGGCTATATAGAAGTGAGATATGATGATGAATTAAAAAAAATTGTGTATGAACCAGTTGAATATGCTCAAGAGATGAGAAGCTACCAATTGGAATCTCCGTGGAATTATTTACGAAATTTTGATAAGTACTATAATGAACCTGAACCTGAAAAGAAATAAATCAAATGTTTTAGAATATTTTATATTGTTATGATCATGTTATAGGTATTGAGATATAAAAGAGATATAATTTAAAAATATATTTTTATACCTTTCTTGTCATATTACTTAAAACATGTATATTTATAAGGCCTGACATTGTTTTCAAAGGAAAAACAAATGGTATTTATGTTGCATAAATAGCTCCAAGTCCTGGTCGTGTATGGACGACCGTTGCGCAGTGCGGTAAAATATGTAAATACTAAATGAATGATTGGGTTCAACGCATACATCTCTTGTAAGATTTATATACTAGGCGACAGGTCGTGGTTGGTCTGTATGATAACCAGAACTACGGCAATGCAAGTTATATTGCCTTAGTTCTGGCTGCCACAGAACATATATTCTTCATAAAATTGATATACTGCTAAGGGCAAAAGTTATAATATACAATCCATACCTATATTATAAATTCGAAAGTAATTCTGTCTGTCTGTTTGTCTGTCTTTTACGCAATCAGGGCCAAACCACTAATTCAATTGTGATAAAATACTCATATAGAGATACTTGAGGGTATTGGGATGAACATAAGTTACTTTTTTTCTCATATTTGTAATATTGTCGCTATATACTGATATATTAAAATACTTATTAATTTGACATGCAATTTATTCTGCCATGTCAATAACAACCATCGCTACGCGACCGTTGCCAGACAACGGTTTTGAAAGTTTGTTGTTTTAACCCATATAGACCCGCCGTGCTCAAATGGGTACACCTACAATAGTACCCTTGTTTTTTTTATATTTTTATTTTTATGCAGTTTATGTCTAGAATTGTAAAGATAAGTAGTATATCCTTATGTTGTAGCCGTAAAATCCAATTAAAAAATTTTTACAATCGTTCATTTCGTGCCTTTTGTAAAGCTGTTTCACGAAATCTGTGAAGGCAAAATGTAAGTATTTTTATTTTTAACTTTTTCTTCTAAATACCTTTGTTTTGGTACAAAACATACTTAAGTACTTAGTATTCTATGTAATATAATTAGATTTGATGAGATATTAAGAGTCGTAATAGGACAAATTCAACTTTTACGATGCTGTCCCCAATTGGGGCCAATGGGCACATCAGAGGTAAATTTTTATGTTTTTATACGCATGTCCATCCAAAGCTCACAATGACTCTTAGGATATTTAGCGATCGCAATGAATATAAAGGTCTTAAAGAAGCAATCACAGTTGTGATTATGGAAAAAAAAGACTTCGGAGAGGTATATTTAATTGCGCTGCCTCTAGAACCAGATGTGGTAATCGACGAAGAATTCTGCAGTACCAAGTCTGCAGCACCACGGGGTAGACCACTACTCCCAAAAATTTTGCTAGCAACTGAGACGTGCAATGTGCCATAAAAAAACGTGTTGATAGTGTAAAAAGTGTTATAAAACGCCTGCGAGACCCCGTACTCGAGCACTGTCCTTATAAGTCCTGGGTCATCCCCTAAGTTGGAAAAGTTCAGGTACCTTGGATCCGTCATGCACGAGTCTGGAGGCATCGATCACGATCTCTATAAGGCGGATAAGAGTTTAGACGGTATCCTGCGATCACAGACCACACCAGAGACCTCCCTAAACTAAACACTTAGCCCAGGCAACGCTTATCCGACTTAGGGGCTGGTCCAGGACTAATAAGAACAGTGCTCGAATCCGGGGTCTCGCAGGCGATATACTCGGTCTTTGACATATTGCCAATATGCATTTCATTCATGGAGAATGGTTATGTAACGCAAATGCTGCAGCTAGAATGTATCGGAAAAGATACCAAAAAGCTGAACGTCATCCCGATTACCGTGTATTTCGATTTTTCTCTCTTCAACAAAGAAGTAATCCAGCAAGTGTCGTACCATTTCGGAATCCAGATTAAATGCGCCAACTTTTAAAGTTACTTGCAAAAACAGTGTAGTACATTTTTTTTATAGTACAGTCGGTTAAAGTTGGGTGTAGTAAATATTTTGAATTTAATGTTTGGCAAAAACACCACATTTTATTGAAAACTGATGCAGGTATGTTTAAATCTTAAACTGTAATTCACAGAAGGGTTACTCATGATTACATTACAGAAAAAAAGATGAAGAAAGAGTAATATTTGTAGTCCTGGGACTTGAAAAACCATCACAGGGTGTCGGTTTTTGCGATATTTTTTAAAATCAATATAATATGAAAAATATATGACAAAGATTTTTTTTTATATTTTTCTCATAACTGCCACGATTTGGTCTATCACCTGGTATCGTTTTATCGTTGCCTCCTGGGACACCCTGTATATGAATTACAGAGTAAAAATAGTGACATCGCACTAATCTCCACTCTTCATCCATTTTAGAGACATTGTGTGATGAGTGGCGGAACATAACACAGAAATTTGTCTTACCAGGACAGAAAACTAATTTGCTTGTTATCGAAGCGATCCTTACCCAATTAATTAATTGCATATACTAGAGTGTCACATTCTACGTCATGATGACGTCAGATAATTATCATGTGAGTCCGAAAATAATTTTAAATTAGATTCCGTTTATACATTAAATACATAAAGAAGTACTTATCTACGACAATTATATTAAAAATATATACTTCCTGAGAAAAATATTATTTTAACAATTTATTCGCCTTGCGGATTACTTAGCGAAGAGCGACGATCGCCGAATATTATCACGGTACGGTTTTTATTTTGTTGGTCTTAACAGGATACAAATGAACCTGTAAGCCCAAAAATAAGATTGATTGGAACGGACGTATTTTAGATTTTTCTTTTACGGGTTTTATTCAATCCATCAAAATTTAACAATAATAACGAAATTGTGATTTATATAAATACTAGCGACCCCCTCGCGGCTTCGCCCGCTTTTACTACTGGATAATTCATATAATGTATGTTTGCAAAGCACTTAAGATAATGTGAAAATTAATTAAACCCTAATGCAACCCGCATTTTCGTAGTTTCAATAAGGATTTTCCAATTGTTTTACACAGCAAGAATTTTTTAGTAGGTACCGTAATTTTAAATCTGTGCTACTAATCTTTTCAAGTACTTATTAAAATATATTTAAATGACTATTTTTAGATAGTTAAATGACTATTTTTAAACGGAAGAAATTATAAACAAAAACCTAAAAATATATCGCGCTGAAATAATACATTCAACTCCATAACGTACAAATGCATCTAAATCTTCGTTGCTATAGACGCAGGCGGGTTCTTTTTTCGAGCTTGTGCTTAAAGAGGTTATTCTGTCCCTGATGCAAGCACTACGTGGCTGCCTGTGAGGAAAATTAAATAGAATGCATCGGCCGGGAATCGAACCCGGGCCGCCCGCGTGGCAGGCGAGCATTCTACCACTGAACCACCGATGCGTGTAAGGCAGGCGGTTTCGCAGCAAGGATTTTTTGATATTGTAACAACTTCTAAAGTACTTATTAAAATGAAAAACAGTAAAAGACAGTTTTGATCTACATTAAATGGCCAACGTAACTAATATACTTATTTATATGCTGAGAGTAAGGGATAAGTAAACTTGACTCGATACAGCTGATGTGTCAACGGCGGGATGTGTCAACGAAAAGCGACTTTGTTTTATAAGATATAGGATAGGATAGGATAGGATAAATATAATTATAAAATTTTGCATATTTATTAAATTTATTATATTTTTAAATCATCATCATCATCATAAACAGCCATCTTTTGTCCACTGTTGGACATAGGCCTTCCCCAATTCTCGCCACCACACTCGATCTTCAGCTTCTCAGACCCATCATTTTTAAATATTTACTGATAATTAATTACTCTAATAAATGTAATACAAATTATATATTAAAATTACATATATTATATGTAATATAATTTATATTACATTTATTAGAGTATTTAAGTTTTCTCTTACCTCAAGTTACGTAAACGTAAAGTCGAGTTATCTCTCTTTGTCGTACGGTAAACAGCTCTAGGGAATGTAGGATATCTTAGAAAGTCAGTTAGAGCCTTTGTCTTTAAGCCGCTGTGATAATTTATTTCTTAGATGAATAGTATTATTATACTAAAAAAGTTACAGTATAATTATTATATTTATCTATCTGCCTATATTTGTAATATTAGCTATACTATGGTGATGTTTATGGTATAAAAAACAATGAGGTGAATGGGTATATTTTTTTTTATAAGAAATGTATTTGTTAGGTTTATAAGTTTTGACAAGGTTTGCTTACAAGCTTTGGCTGCTATTTAAACTATTTTACCTCTTAATTACAGATATTTTTGGTGTTTATTTTAGTCACAAGTAGTATTGCAAATTGTTTTCAAATGGTATCCTATTACCGAGAGTTTTCATTAAGCCTAACGACATATTCCATTTCTTACTTTAATTATTGTGCAGTAGCAATGAAGTTAACTGCAGTACAGCATATACAGTAAATTGCGTCATAATTATGTTTAAGATCTCACACAATTCCTATAGAAATAATATGCACAAGAGTGTGATTTTAAAGGCGATTTCTTCGCTCTGGTAACAAAGAAAGGCACAGCCTTGAGTCCCGTTACTCACAACGCAATGTCTGGGTAATTCGGAGGAAAATAGGAAATAGAGTGTCTTAACACTAAGTTCCCTCTGCCTATCCTGCTCTTATACGTGAGATACAGCGTGAAGCTGAAAAAAATGTATTCGTTTTGTTTAACTAGTAATACTCGTTAATATAAAATATATTTTTATTTGTAATGAAATAAACAATTGTAGGTCACAATCAGTTCCATCTTTTGTAAATTCCCTGTAGAATATTCTTATCTATGATATCCAACACTAGCTTTAAAGGTAAAAGCCATTACAAAGCCCGTATGCCACATAATAAACGAGATAAAGCAATTTTGCGAGAGTACAATTGGTTACTTCAGCATTGAAACAAAATGCTAGTTTCGTGGATATCTAAAGCGGTGACATTAGTTTATTTATTATTTTTTTAAATTTCAGTAATTTTAGATTTAATTGTAATAAGTGCAGTTAGACTTTGAATCTTCGCACCATTTAAAACGAAAAAATACCCGAGTTACGGCAATTAAACATAAATGTAATTTAAACATATTTCCAAACAATTTTATTGTCTTATTTTTTTTTATTTTTAAATATTTTTATTTAACCCTAAATTCTACTCAGTTATCCACTATAAAAAAAGATATATTATTTGAAAGTTCTTAAATATTTTTTATAAAATATTATCATTATTTACAGAGTTACATTTTTTACGTGCCATCCATTTTCGTAGGTACTTGTTTGTAACATCTGTTCCGGCAATCATTTACTACTCGAGTCGCAGCTACATAAAATTTTTCCTCGATAAGGAACGGCGTCTAATGGCTGTTTCGTAATTAAGTGGAGAACGATCTAGAACATTTATTGCCGACGCAAGGTGAAAATTGAGGAAGCTGAATTGGTTTATTAAAACATTGCAAACAAAAAGCGCGACTGGTGTGGTGGGTATGGGTTCGATACCTACTCGAGGAAGTTAAATATTTATTTAAATGTACATATTTTCATTTTTAGGCTCTATTGTCGAGGCAAAGCGCGGGGTGTTCGCGGGGTGTTCGGAGTTTCGCCACTCAACAATCATTGACTCCAGAATTCGGCGGGATATGGGAAACGGAGTGGGTTTAAGTAGTTTTTTTTATATGTAGCTTTGTGATAATATAGGAAATATGTATTTGGAAGCTTACTATTCAGAATTCACATTCAGAATTGTCATTATGATAAAAGCCATCGTTGTGGAAGCGTTATCAGTCTACTGATAAGCTGTTATTAGCTCACAGTCATTGCAAAACGAATATAATTTTAACTACCTAATCTTTGTCCTGCACAGCATAAAATTTATATTAAAGATAACTACTAAAGATACCTAAGAAACTATTGGAAATATTAAATAAAGTAGGAAAGTTAATCCTTCCTTCCTTTTCCGTCCTTATATAACCTCTATGGTCATTATTTCTAACAATATATATGTATATTTTTTGTCATTTTAAATTTTCGACAAACAACGGGATAACAAGACGCAGCTGCACGAGTTGAACTAATTTTACCCCAACATGACAAGGGTATTAGTTGGGTCGAGGTCCTTTTTATAATTCAGGTTACTAATATATACTACCTAACTACAAAAAAATATTCTAATAAACACTTATACCGTTTTCATTTTGTATTATGAGAATTACTAAGAGTAATATTTGTAAGGATTTTCCTTAATACTTACAAATCATCCTAGCTTTAGCGTATTAAAATTCATACATTTACTAATCCAGTAAACTCCGAATTATACGGTCATTTATCTTGAGTAAAAGCGATGTAGCTCTTCACTGAAAATCTAGTACCCAAGTTTTGTTAGATTAAGGAAAGTCACGAAACAAGATTTTACAAATAAATTCAGTAAAAGGTTTTTAATTACTATTGTTTATTTACAAATCTCCCTTTTAGCTTCACGCTGTATCCCGCATATAGCAGAGCAGGCCAAAGGGAACGTGGGAACCTAGTGTTAAGACACTCCGTTTCCGTTAAGATACTTCCGTTCCGCAATTTCCGCTGAATTCTTGAGATATTGGGTGTTGACTGCCGGAACTCAACGTCGCGCATTGTTTCGTTACCAGAGCAAGGAAATGAAAATAGTTACATTTCATTCCCTCGAGTGGGAATTGAACCCATCCATCGCGTTTAGAGTCGCACACCTATGCCTTTGTACCACAATGGCCTCGAATTACAACTTTCTTTGTTAGTATAATCAATTACTAATATTTTGTATATCATGTACATATTATATGTATATTAGTATTAAATTTAGTCATCATATTACTGACATGACAAACGAAATATCAACATTGTTCATAAACAATACAAAAATTTTAGGAGAAAGTTTATACCTTTGACGGTACTTATTACTTAAAGTTCTTAAGTCATAAAGTTTATCATTAAGGTATAAAGCAGAATGTGAATATATAAGTGTGCCAAGTACATTTTTACTTGTGACGAATACGTCGTCTTCATAAGAAATTCACCCTTGTCGCCGGCACGGGGGGGCCTCGTGAATTATAACATCAGAAAGCTCGAACTTTTTGTGCTGAGATTAACTGCGTATTACAAGCCTAAAGTATGCCAATGAGGGGTGTTTCCTAAACTTCTTAATTAGTTACGAAAGGTTTTTCTTGCGAACGCCTTTTAGGCAGATAAGAAGTACGTATTTTAAATGAACGCCGTAGAGAATGTCCATATTGGAATATTTTGTTCTAACTTTGCGAAATATTTCAATGTTCTCAGTTATTAAGCTTTCTTTAAGAAAATATTTGTGTATATTTTTCACATATAATTAAAAATTCAATCTCATTCTGGTTGTTGAGGATGGACTTGGAGGATATGATAATGTTATTAGATTAAGAAAATAAAAATTATTGTAAATTAAATAAAAAACCTAAACAATTAGATAAACATTAAATGATAAATATTATAGTCGATTCAGATTTATAGCAGAAATCGTATATTCAATTTCAAGATTCACTTCAGAACTTCAAAGATAAAACAAAGCCACTAAATTTGACGAGTGAGACGATCACTCAAAGCTGCGGGTGGGACGTGATAACAACGCCGAGATATGTATGTTTAATGGGTTAGATAACTGTTCATAATATATTATCTTTATATTTGTACTATAAATCCAGACAATGTAGGCTTAAAAATATATAGATTGTTAAATTGAGGCAATATGTTTTGACTTTTACTCGACGGTCATAGGTGTGATCGGTACTCGGGGGAATGACTTATTTTTTTTATTGCCTTGCTCTGTTAGCAGAGCTTATGTCTTAAAATTTACCGAAAAGTGGCGAACGTGTTTAATACTATGCTATGCTTACCCTACTACACACATATACTAAGATACAGAAAATAAATGCATTATTGCTAGTTTTTTTTTTTTCAGCTTTGCGCATTAGTGAAAAGGGTAAAAAACATACCACACTTTATTCTATCAATACTAAAGTAGAAAAAAGACAATAATTTATTCCCCCGTTTGGTGATTGATCCCACAACTATAGTCAAACGGTTGCCCATTACCCCACTGTGACCATATTTGTCAATGTACACTATTTTTTGATAGGCTTTATGAGAGAACTGAGAACAAAATCATATCTATTTTTTTTCATTTACGATATTCAATAATATTTGAAAATTTTACCTGTACATAAAAAATGGTTCCAAAAACAAAACTGCGTTTTTACAGTTACGTTCACTGCATTCTGTTTTGAGTAAATCAAACAAATATACACATTTCCATTCCACAACAAAACAAATGGAATATAAATCAAACGAATCGTTAACTTCTATCAAAATTACGATCAACATCGTTAGAGCGACTGAACAAGTCTTTAACGCGTATTACCAGTAGGTACCAAACGCCCGCCTCTAAAGCAACAAGGACACCGGATACCTACCCCAAACGGCAGGTTCATCAGTATTCAGCGGCGAAGCAATTGAAAGTGCGGTAGTGCTCGGTCCTCCCACTCAATTTCCCTTGTTCCGACGGCTCGAGCTATTTGCATCACAAAAACACAATGTCGGGAACGCGAGACCATTAATCACGTGACGCGGAGAGTTCAGCGCGTTCGTGAATAGCGTCAGCGCAAGCGATAGCAGACATTTTGCTGTTCTGATCGGAGACAGTCAAACGAGTGGTTCCTATATCGGTTATGTCGAAGATAGCTAGAGTAGACATTACTTGGTTGAATATTTTATATTTAGTTTAAGAAGACCTTGACTGGCGTTGAGTTCCGCCACTCAAAATGCAATGCCTTCTAAAGCTTCTAAGGTGAAATGTGGGGTGATGGAGTGTCTTAACACTAGGGTCCCTCTGCTTATCCTCCTACGTGCGGGATACGATGTGAATCTGAAAAAAACTATAGATTTAATACTAAATGATTTACTAGAACAGCTAGTCTATATATAGTTGGTCAATTTTACTGAGTAAAATAGAATTATATTGTGTAAAATTATCACTGTCTATACTTTAGAAGTTTTTTAAGTGCCGGAACAAGCCGCCGCTTTAATTGCACCGACCGGAATGGGGAGAGATGAATGGAAGGAAACAGCCTTGCCAACCGCCCTACATTATTAAAACTTGCCTCTCACTGGAGCGACGTGTACTCTACTCTGCAAGCATAATGAATTGCAATATCATCTCAAATAAACTTCAAATAAGTTTGCTCTCGATCTATCCAAAACATGCATTTTCAATTACGTTATTTACCTACGTAAGGTTTACGTTAAATTTATATACGGTTATAACGTTTAATATATGTCAGAGTACATCACATCCTACCTGAAGACGCGAGGTAAAGTAAACAAAATTATCTACATTGAGGATAACTAGAAAAACAAGCGAGCGGGTAAACTAATTGCCTCTTAGAGACGAGAAGCGAGTTAGTAGAAGCTCTCGAGATTGTTTATAAAGGTGTGAAATAAACGGCAATCCCCATGTCGCCGTGGCCGCCTTATTACATTATATGGGTACCTCAACAAAGCCTCTTTCGTGCCTTATCTGCGGCACCGCAAGAACCTCGTAAGCTCAGGTTGGTACCTCGGAACATATTGTAACACATTATGCGGTAAGGCGACAGCAACTTACCCCGCCCAACGCGGCGCGACCTAATAATATTATATACGTAGGTACTTGTGAATGTTTCCACGATAAAGGTAGGTTACTGATAATACTGGGAAATTGTTAGGTTACATATTTGAATTTTAGTAACGATGGGTGTTTATAATTATGACTAAATGAATTATATCATAATAAAAATATATTAAAGCTAAATATTTAATTAATAGTGCCCTATGAAAGAATACGCCCAAGCCAATTATAGAATTAATTATAGCCATTGAGATTTTGCTGAGGTGCAAAACAGTACTATGACATAAATTTTGTATATTTATGATTATATCTTTTTGCTAAAGTATTACAGATACTATATTGTTAAAGAATATTTAAATTTCAATATGTTCAAAATGCTTATGCAGATCTTCGTTATCATGTTTATTCTATGCCAGTTCGTTATTTATACCTATATTTTAATAGAAGTTAGCAAGTAGAAAAAGCTTTGCGGTATAAACTGCGACTTGCCTCTTGTTTTTTTTTCAAGGTATTGCCTGTTAAATAGTGGAACTAAACTCTTCGCTTTGCCTTGTTACCAGAACGAAGAAATTTAATTATATTCGCTTGTAGCTTCGATCCAGAGTGGGAATCTAACCCACAATCGTCATGTTTACAGACACACATCCACTACAGCGGAGTCAGTCTTTATTTTGGACTGGCTAGAAAATCTTAATTTAATTTTTACTTTAAATATCTGTAAATAAACTATCACCTGCGATACAACCTGAACGTACAATATACATATAATATGTAAAATGGCGTCAGCATATTATAAAGGAACCTAATAAGCCCTTCTCACTCAAATTAAATATTTAAAACGCTTGTCCACATTACCAAATATATTTTCCAAAACGTAGGAAATTTAATATAAATCTTTATTCAAAGTAGGATTATAAATATTTCAAGCCCTTATAAACCTTTGTTATTTTAATACAAAGAGAAATAGGCTGGCCCTAAAGTCACTACATAATCTCGGGTAGAGTAAAATGGGCCTAGTGAAGGGCGTAGAATAATCGTCCACCGAGACGTCAATCACACGGTGGACCAAAACCGAGGATAAGGCTGAAGGGTTAGATTATAAGGGTCCGATTCTCTTGGGAAAAGGAATATTAATATTCAGGACCACGAATGGTCTAATTTACTTTTATAGCCTTTTCAATTGTTAGCCTGTTTTTGGGCTCATATTTAATGAGGTCCACGTGAAGTTTCATTTTATTTCGTATTGTAAATATTTCATGAGAACAAGTAATTAGATATGTTTAATATTTTTAAAGTGGTTTCACGCTTAATAGTATGAAATCCCGCTCCCTAAATCTACAGGTATCTGTTTTTTATTGACACTTATTTTTTATGAATTATATATGATTCTATTCTTGAATTATATTTGAATTATAAAGATTACACAAAAATACTAGCAAAGTTATCGTTGTCCTTTCTTATTTTTATAAGTGATCCACTTTTCATCACAAGTGACTCTCCGTTACAGAAATGGATTGATAATGTTATGATTCGCAGATAGGAATTCGGTTGATGTGGTTTTATGGATTAACCTGAATGGCATGCACATATTAAGTTTTTTCTGTACCGAGACTTACGTAAATGTTTCAATACAGTTGTTTGCCAACATTTAAAATAGGCTAAAATATATTAATTGAACTTTCATCTTTTTTTAATAATGTTAAAATTAAACAGAAAAATAAATAATTTATTACGAAAGTCGAAATTATATAATTTAGCATCAATCAACGTAATTCCACTAGTTAATAGATATAATAGATTATTTTAATCAATAATTATATAATAATAATGAGAATAATTAAAATAACAAGCTACTCTATAAGCACCGGTAAAATAACCACCTAGTGTAATTAACACAGTGAAGTGGAAGCGGTAAACTAATTCTGTAATAACGAAATTCATTTCAGGTTGAAATAAACACCGCAGCGCAAAGGGAACCAATTAACGGGAAACCGAATTAGAATACGCGTGTTTAGGAACATGTTTTGCTATTGCGTAGCTTGCTATTTGTCGATCATTTGAATAAATTTTATATTATTATGATATACATTTAAATGTACATATATTATTTACTAATGTAAACGCTGTTTCTAAGTAAGAAAATAATTATGAATATTATAAACTTATAATTATTATTTACTCATAGTATTCATAATTATTTTCTTTTTCATGATCGTTTAATACTATATACTTTATATACAAATTTATGTACACACATAGGTACTTGCAAGATGTATTATAATTTTAATCTGTATGTCTTATAGTACGTTTGCTTACCTTGCTAATCATAAAATATTTCATATAAAAAAATTAGCAATTCCCAAACGGCCCTAGAAATAAATTGATTCGTTCAAGCCGACGGTTAATTTAGAATATGAATTGCAAATCGCGTAAAAGATTGTGTTTACATAAAATTATTCCACTCAATTTTGCCTAACGAGGTGTTTATTTTATAAAATACGTTAGTTATATAATACGTGTTTAGGATATAACGTGTTCCCTCAATGTATGAGCATGTATCTGTGCAGCTGGAAGGTTTAGTTCGTACAATATTAATGTAAATGTAATGAATGCATTTCAGCACTAGCATATTTCAATAATGTATGTACGCGCAGCGCTACCGAACTAAGTAACGTAAAATCTATCTTGAATATTTTAAAAGCTTTTATTTATTATATACTATTTATTATTAATCATCTATTAGTAGAAATTTAAACCTTTATTCAAAAAATATAATGTATACATAATAAATAAAAACTGTCCGTTTTAATTTTAATAATAATATTAATTTAATCGTAGAGGCCAGTCGTAGCAGCACAAGAGTGCTACGAAAAAGGCGGCAGCTTGGTGTCTCATTCGCACTAATGAAAATGAATTATTTTTATTTCTTCGGTCAGGTAACAACGAGTAAAGGTGGATAGTTCACCTCTCCACACGCAATATCTTGAAGATTTTGCGAAAATCGGGTAATGTATTTTCTTAACTTCCCTCGACTCTCCCTTTCTTGTTATAAGCGGAATACGTAAAAAAGAAAAATATAAGTAAATATCTATACATTTACTTTAAACTTTTTAGTGCTGTTCAAGTTCAATTCGAGACACAAACTCGATGTTCCCGAACAAAACTTTATACGTGAGCACGATAGCTTCGAGCTTATTTAACAATCAACAAACGCGTATGTGGAAAAGACGTTTGTGGGTTAATTTGGGACCATATAAGCTTGTCTGATAAGGCGAAACGTTCACTTAAAGACAAAGGAACACGACAAAGCTATTCTGGGCAAGTCGAATCTCTCGAGGGTTGCGGCTTGCATTAGCAATACTACGTTTGCAAATGTATCGCCTGTTGCTGGAAAACGGACAATGAATGCATAAGCGGTGTCCCATATCTGCTATTTGCTAGTGATTTAACATTTGGCTGGTAACCAAAACCTCATCTATACAGTATATTTGTCTTCGTATAGATTTGGTTCATATAGATTTGGTTCATTCATTTTAAGATTTTCATTTATTCTCATTTTCTCATTATTTTGATTTACATATTATTATGTGAGTCATAACACTAACTAAATTGCTATTTTTCATATTTAAAGTTTTATACATTAGCTGTGTACAAAAAAAAATTATACATAAATTACGTAAGCTTTCCTTATTATGTTAACTCATTATCATACATGAGTCCCGTATTTCATGAACACTGTCCATTTTAAATTCGTTCATTTCATTTTTCATTGCATTACAGGCACCGCTTCAGATTGTTTTATTATAACTTTTTAGAATGTGAATTTTTTACATGCCTCTGTTTTGTTTCGTTTCATGAATTCGCAAAGCGAAAAGCGAAAACGCCCGTTTTAAATGTAAAAAGTTATTACTCGTAAAATTCTATGCATTCGTGACTTTTACATGATACATATTATGTATGTAGAATATTTCGCTTTTCATGGTTCCTGCTGAAATTAAATCATAACTTCCGTATTTTTTTTAATTCTCCACAAACTGTAAAACGCAAAGTTTTGTTTAGAAATTTTAATTATGGCTTAGAACTTTAATCGATTTTTATATAACTAAATTCTAACTTTAAAAGATACACAAAAACAAACATCCTCCCTTTTACCATTAAGTGTGTAGATTCGAATCTATGAGATTTGAATCTGCAAACGGTGATTATTTATACATTTTAAGGTAAACATTAATTATTTAGATAAAAACCAATTTAGAAATTAGACTGTAAAAAAAATAATTTGACATTTTTGATTTTGACAGGCGGACAACGGGAACGGAAGTGTCTTAATAGTAACAGAGTGTCTTAACACTAGATTCCCAAGTCCCCTCAAAGCGGACAAAATAAAAGTAGCTAAAAACGATTCATTTAAAAAAGTGTACTTTTAAATAATAAATATCAATAAAACAACATTCAGGTATTATATTACTTCATAATTTTACAAAATGTATGACGAATCGACAGCTGAATATCCTCACAGGAAATTAAATAGCAATAGGAATATATTTGTTAAAAATACACATCAATCACTAAGATCATCGTATTTCCTATTTAGCCGTCGGCAACAGAAGTTTATTACAAGTTTTGAAATATATTTTTATTTATTGGGTATTTTGTCAGTCTATAATGCTAATAATATTATGAAACTGAGCTTAATTGAGCTTGCTTTTTTAATTTTAATGCATATTGGTGTTCGGGAGTACTTCCTTTGTTTATTTTATTTATTTAAACAGAGTTTACTATAGAGGCAGTATTTTAATTGGATCTCTTTCTAACATATATTTTTCTATTGTACAACTTTCTCTCTTTTTCACCGTACATATTTCTTCGTGTGTTCTCCATACAACGTGATATTGGCAATTAGTGCTTTACTATCTATAACTTTTGTATATATTTTGCATGTATTTCGCAAGAAATGGAAATATAAACGTAAATAAATATAATATTTTCTACGAAATAAAATTTTAATATTCCTAGTTTCACCCAAAAATACATTTTTTGTGTTTTCTTATTTGTACAATCATTTTTTTTTTGTTTTGTTTTAATGAAATGGTTATAAGGAGATACTAAAATTTGCACAGGTAACCAACTTTCTTTATTATTATTTTAGTAAAATAAACATTATTTCATACCGTTGTTTACATTGGTTTTGGAACAAAAATAACCACTTATATAAACAAAGTATTTGTAGCGACCTCAAATGGCACACTTTCTTTACGTAACAATTAGAAAAAAAGAAAAGTAAAAGGTGCTCTAATACCCCTTAATGGCGACCGCGCTAGAACCAAAATTAGCTTTAAGTACGTACGTCTTCTTTTTTTTGTATGTTTTTGTTTCTTTTTCACATTTTACGAGTGAAGTTAAAGATTTAACTTTTTTGTATTCATTGCAGTGCACAATTGTGTTTTTATATCTGATACACATTATTAATAGCTAAAAGGCAACATAAAAATAGTTTTGTTATTAATATCTCTTCGATTTTCAATCAGAAAGAGAAAATTCCTTGTAAATTTGCGCTTATTATTTTAAAATAAGTCATAAAAGGTTAATATTTAAATAAAAACATATAAACGTGCCTTAATTTGTACTTGCTACATTGATACAACGATAAAGTTCAACAAATTCATGCAAAAATAGAGATCACTCTTATTGAATGAGTTAAGTATATACATGTCTGATGGCATTAACCCTAATTGTAATTAGGTTTCGTAATAAGTAATTTGGGAAATTCTCCTCGCTGGAGCCTCGGCGATGGTATAATTAGATACGTCGTTAATTAGACGGTAGACTACAAGAGCACTCGGGCTTTCGTTTACTTTAGTATAAGCGTTGCCGTTCTAGCCCTATTTAAAGGTTTAAGACTGTTTATATGTACGCTTATTTATATAGATTCTTTTTATTGATATTATTTATACTTTTATACGAATTTTTGTATATATAATATATGTATTATCGTAACTGTAAAGAAATAAAATATGTAATTGAAAAGGTATGCCTTAAAATTCCACTCCCCCATTTGAGAACAATAATAGTTTACCAATATCTCATAGAATTAAAATTTATAATGATACAAAACCAACGTACTTGTAGTATAAGTATTTTACATATAAATAATAATAAAAAATATATTATAATATATTAGAAATTTATAATGATGACTTTTACAAATGTCTTTTTTAATGCCATTTTCGTCTTCAATATTAAATGCTTTCAGCTATATATGAAAAGAGAATACAAATAATTACATTTACATATTTTAAATCTATTTTGCTGAATTCACATCCATACGGATATTGGATACATCTGTTCGAACGAAACGTGCGATAGAGGTTTTCAAAGTTGTTAAAAGTTAGTAGTAGTAGACTCTAGAAACAAAACAAGTAAAATATATTTTTAAAATAGTGCTGTAAAAGCGCTTGGTTTTAGATTTCACAATAACCTCACTATTATTATTTTTATTTTTACGCATCCTCGGTTTTATGTACCATACATAAAAAGTCACTTCTTTCGCTTCCTCTCGCCCATTTTGTTCATATAGGTACAGTCCGCGAGGTCTAAGCTAAGCTTTGCGCACTTAATGATTGGCCTGATGGCAAGTCAAGGTTAATATTTTGGCACGATCACTGTACAAGAATGGAAAAATGTATGTAACCATGCAGTAAAAAAAGCATAGCAAGACCTCGTTAGTTAGTTACTGTAACTTTTAAAAAGACAATTTTCCTAATACATTTTTCTTTTGTTTTTTGATTCGAGAAGCTATTTTATTAAAATGTTACAATATACATATATTATAGATGTACATTTTCATAGCATAACTTTTTTGACGTAGCCGTAACTCAGCTCGGATGTGTGACGTGTCTAACTAAATGTCAACTGCACGCGTTGATTGTGAGATAAAATTCCGCTTGAAAAAACAGATATGCAAATATAAACTTTTAGGTAAATATTTTTACGATTAGCTGTACTATTTGATATCTAATATATTTTTAACAGCACAGTACGTTTTTGAATGTCTGAAAATAGATACATCAGCTTCACGCTGTATACCGCTACACTCCACTTCCCACTTTCCACCGAATTCTGGTGGCATTGCGTGTTACGTTGCCCTGATACCAATGAAATGAAAATATTAAATATTTAATTCCCTTGAGTAGAAAACTAAATGGAATCGAACCCACAACCTCTTTATTTACATTTTGTGCCCCTGCGCCATGACTGGTCTAAATATGAAAATGGAAGATAAATTAAAAATAATATTTTTTTTATAATTCTTTAAATTATGCTTCATAATTTAAAAAAGCAATAGTTCCTATTGTACTTATTTCTCTTAAATTAGAAAGCACATTATTACTTATTAAGAACACTGCAAAAAAATTGTAATTTCATAGATGAAATCATAATTTTGATTCTTTTGATTCTTTCTAAATAAACACAAACAAGTTAACCAAACTGATCCACGAACAACGAGAATTTCATTTGCAAATAGCCTCACGCAATATAGTGATGAGAAAATTACAATAAAAGCACTTTTAATTATAACTGTATGTAAAACATAGACAATGGAAGCTCTACAATCATTCTTTGTTCTGCTATAGATTAACTAACGTAGAAGCCTAACAATCGTTGCGAATATAAATGTGAACGTGGAAAAAACTGTATACCTACTCCAGTTTCTATGGCCAGGGAAGAAAAATAGGTGATATAATTTTCCGCGAACACATGGCGACCTCAGCGTAGGGGGAGAAAGCTATTTTGTTAATGGTGCACAATGGAAAAGAAAACTCAATCAAGCGCACGAGTCGCCGTGATTTCTGCGTCTAACTACGAGAGATATATCGCTCGCGTAGGGCTGTCCTACCGTGTTATTACGTGTCATCTATCATAAAATTATATTTATATTTATGTTTATTCTATAAATAATTCTTGATAATCTCTAAGTATATAATGGCTAAGCATATACATACTCATTTTGAATTAGGTAAAAGTAAATAATTTTATCTTATTAATTTAATATTTCTGTCATATTTTGAAATCAGACAACCCTGAGGTCCGGAGGTCGTCATTAGCAGGGAAACGCCAGATTGCCCTCACAGCCGAAATTCTTCTAAATAACCTTCACGTAACTTTTCATATGTGAACCTAATTTAGCGACCGACATTAGTTAACCCGCGTTTTTCTTATAAATACAAAGTCTTCTTATATTGAAACTGAAAACATAATATTTTTACTTAGTAAATAATGTTACTAGATAAATTTTCAAAATGCAGAGATTATGACCATCTTTTCTCAGAAGGAAAGCATACTAACATATTTATACAAGCTCCACTTCATAAAGTGAAATTTATTTCTACAAAACTGAATATCTTAACATTATTTAAAGTTTAGTGTGACTTATGCTTGCGTAAGGCTTACCGTGGGGTAATCTCGTCCTTATTATAATACTGTCGTTACAAGTGTGGGGAATACCAACATTACCAACGTATCTACATATTTATAGATCCGTTATCTGGAAAGTTGTCACGCCTGTCACGTATGCGCGCGTGCTCAGATGAATTGAACGGCTGCTGCGACTCATGACACAGACGCAAATTAAAAATTAATTAAAAATAGGACATGCACAGTTAATGATTGTCATTAATTACAATATTATTAGAATTATGTATTTTAAATTAACTTTAATATCTAACATTTATAACTTATGAATCAAAATCTCTTTTTTATGAGTTAAATAAAATAGAAATTAACAAGAAAATTACGATTTTTATTATCAGTTTTTCCTTTTTTTTCTTTTCACCATAATAATTCAATGAAGTTAAAATAAGGAGACAGTACAAGCAAAGTGCAAGTATAACAATTTAGGTCCATTTGAAAAAATAAAAAACTTAACTTTCAAGTTGTTACAAAAGTCGTAATCCCAAAAACGTCTGTTCCTAATTTCTTTGCCGATTTTAAAAGAGCCATCATTCATTTACGACGACATTTAGAACAAGAAAATTTCGGGCTTCGACAAGAAGTTTTGGCAATTTCCGTAGTCGGTGACATTTTTTTGTGACCCCATACTTTGTCGTTAATCTTGAGAACAAAAAGTCTCCGCCCGTAGAGCCGTTACTGTAACAGTGTAAGACGACAGATTTAAATTGGCGTACCCAAATTGGTCTTCAATGAAATATTGTAGCTATTACTAGGGTTAAAATAATTTAGCGAAAATTCCAGCTTTACGAGTAAATTTATGTCAGCAAATTTGTTTCAGCTTTCAATAGTGCAGCGACAGTGTAAAATAATTTCCTTTTTTCTCATAATAGCAGCTATTCTAGAGAGCCATACAACACTAGTTTTTGAAAATAAATGCGGCTCGAGCTGAGTAGATAAAAGAGTTATTATATAATGTTTTCAAAGATAACATTTTTCATTTACTGTATACACAGGAAAACTGGCGGACTGTGAAGCTATCAACAGTTTTATTAATAAAAAGCTTTTTAATAAATACCATTTACATATTATTTTTCTTTTGTATATTAAAGGCTACATTTATGTAGGGTGTTAATATTATATATATAATATAATTATATACATATGAGTACTAGCATATTATAAACATATACTACCCCATATAAAATACGAGAGGTCTAGATAGAAATACCCATTTTACTTATTTGGCCTATATTCATTCAATATAGTAAAAAAGGTCCTCACTGGCTTATATATTTCCCCTGCAAAGGACTTTTCACATTTTCGACTGTCTTTCATAACATTTCCTCTTTATCAGAAAAAATGTATACGCCATTTATTCATTGGTGTTAAAGGTGTCATTTGGTTGGGTTTAATTAAGTCTCAATTTTTACCAATGTTTAGAATGTATCTACGATCGATTTATGTTATTTACTTTAGTTTTTTTAAATATCTATAAATATAAACTTGTCAAAATAGACCTAAAACAAAAACAAACATACTGGGCTCCTGAGAAAGCATATAACAGTATTATTTTTATAAAAATTCTAACTTATAATAATGTTCTTTAAAAATCTTTGGTGAAACACCTCGGTCCTTTGTACAATAAAAAGAAAGAAAAGAGAAGGAAAAATATAGATACTAAATAAATATATCAAAACAAGGTTACCCTAATACAATGGTATAATGAGTGACTATATGTCATCACTCAACACACTAACACGACTTAGTGTCACTAGAGAATAAAATATATTAAAAATAGAATCACTCCGCCCACCCTTCGCACAGAAAGGCGTGAATTTGAAGAAAATAAAATATATGACGAAAATTCACGTTATCGCGGAGTTAAGCTCAAGTATAGCCGCGCATGACAACATTAATCTTGTAAGCGCGTCTCGTCTAATTAAACAAAATATTTAATGAATAATATGATTACTTATATATGTATGTATGTATGTACTGTTAAGCATATAAATGATGATGTGAAAGCTTTCATAAGCAGGGGACAAACTCATTTGGATAATTCATGAATTAATTCTCATTAACTTAATTCATCTACGCACCGAATAATGAAGTAAATATGTTGAATCCATTTGCGCTCAAAGCTTATGCAACAGCTTAAAGCAAATAAAAGCTCTACATGATAAAGTACACCCACATTGTTTTTTTTTATTATAACAAAGTGTTTGAGGCCAGTCATGGCGCTGGGGCACAAGTGTGTGTCTGTAAACGCGACTGGTTGTAGGTTCAATCCCCACTCGAGGAAATGAATATTTCCATTTCTTCGCTCTGGTATTGAGGCAAAGCCGCCATTCAACACGCAATGCCTCCCATAGGTTCCCTCTGCCTACCCTGCTGTGAGCGGGATGCAATGTGAAGCTATTTTTTTTAATAACATAATTTCGACATACAGTCATAACAAAAATATAGGTATGATATTCATATACCGAATTAAATTAGTAGTTAATTTTCTAGTTAAGTTTTGCATTATTACTATTTTTATTCACACAGAAGAACCATGCTTGAAAATCAATGATTTTTTTTATTCGCCCCATCACTATTTAGTGCGGCAATCGCGTATAAATTTTTAACTAGACTCGTTAAATACTAAAAACGACCCTCTAACGCACAAACACTGCGAGCTTCCATATAGGAAATTACTAATATATTACTGGAAAATTTTATGTTTCCTCGCTTTTTATAGACTCATATATCGAAGCTAATTCTACACTGAAACCATTTTTACTGCCCCCACGATCATAAGTAGGTGTTATATAGGGCTTTGGCGGAAAATTACGATATGCTTAAGAATTTTTGTTTAACTATTTTATTAAAAAATATAGTAAATAATTAATAACGTAATCTTGATGTTTGTGGTTTTTATTTACCGTTTTAATTATTTAAAAAATAAGTTAAAATAATTTTATAAATCACATTAAGTTAACATAAATATTACTAAATGAGACTACTTATTTAATTGCAATTACAAGCGAAAAGTTATTATTTAAAAACAAATTAACCTTAATAATTAAAAACCTTATATTTTTTTTCAAATTCAAAACAACTTACTGCAATAACCTTAACAGTCAGTTCGTGTCTCTTATAAAATATCTTTTTGCCTAAGTACTTGATATAAGCAGTTCCTCCAGAATCACCAAATTGAGGAGACCTCGTAAAGTTTCACGGCACGGCGCCCCCGGCCGTCCCATGCAGATAGAGCGTGCATCACGAGCTATTTACCACGAGCAATCTTACGTCTGAAACGCCTTTTGCGTAGGTGTATCAATTGGTTATTTTCAGTTGATCGTTGCGTGTTTATTCTTGAATATTTTTATTATTTTTTTACTCGGCATTATTAAATTACGTAATTTTCATTTGTTCGTTCTGGTGTTGAGATTTAGCCTCGACGCGGCGTTGAGTTCCACTCCTCAAAACAACAGACTCCCTCTACTTATCTGCTTATCCTACAAGCAAGATACAGCGTGAAGCTGAAAAACAATTACAAATGAAAAATGCAACAAATTTTAAATTTTACATTTAATGCATTTTACGCCCGTATCTAAGATCCATAGGTAATAAAATATATGAAAGTTCTTATAGATTTAGAAAACAGGAAATTATTCATCAAACATATATTTGTGTCGCAAATTATTAATCTGACTGTAAACGCTGTTGAGGATTCTTTCTCCTCACAGTGTAAAGATGATATTTATTTCCATTTCCTTGCTATGGATGCTATTTTTACGACGAGGAGTTGAGTTCCGCCTCTCATAACTCAACACAATGTGTCGAAAGTTGCAGTAATCTAGGAACGGAATGTTACTAGAATTCCTCTATCTACCCTGCTTTAGGGAAAAATGTGTAAAGCCGCCTGTTATGACTAACAAAAATTTACATTTTTTCCCATACATTCAGCTAGCTATTGAAACAAATTGCTTAATTTCATACATACAAATTATCAATCATAAAACACTGTTAGGGAATGTTTACTTTTACGACTGAAAAAATAAAAGGTAAAACACAATGTGTTTTAATTTGCCTCACCTGCATTTTAACTGTTAACTGTTGGTTAAAATAGGAATGTGAACAAACACAGGTAACGATGTAAACAGATTTTTAAGCGACATTGTGTACAAGCCGCCGGGCCGCACGTCGAGCGCACTTGCTCGCTTAAATTATAGCCGGGGCCGACGCGACGCCCAACTTGCTGTTTTTGTTTTCAAGATTAACGATGAAGCCGACGCAAAAAAAGAGTTACTGAACGCCTATCGCTTAAATCATTTCTTGTTGTTTTTTTTTTGTTTCTATGAATATGTTTTTAAGATATTAAAAGAGGGAATTAAGTATTTGGAATACTTCCCAGATACTACTTTATGCACTGGTTCCAGTAGTAAATATTGCAATACGCCTTTCTACGGTTATTTAGTACCACAAGCCCACTTGTTTATGAAAAATGGTTATAGAACTTATGAGAGTAGTTACTGGTACACGATATTCTTGATTTCAGGCTGAAACAAATTATAAATATCGCTGACAACAAATTCATTTGTTAAATATCTTGTTGAATTTCACAAAAATCAATAGTATTTTTTATACAAATTGCCACAATTCTCAATTCTGCTTTATCATCAACATAATTGAAATATAACTTTTATATTAAAATGGCTTTCAATATAACGAAAGGTCTACATAAAAAGTATTACGTTTAAAAGCAAAATAATCTTCTAACGTCCTTTCATTTTTGATAAACGAACATTATGAAATTCTTATTTTGTTTCAAGCACATCGGCCCCGGCTCCCTGAAGCAATAAGAGGAAGCCGCGACGTCCGGTGCGCCATTAACCACCGCATTATCTCTCCTCCCCCAAAAATTTGCACGTTTTATTTCCCCCAAAAATTTGCACGTTTTGTCACGTTATACCTATTTGTACAAGTTTGTACAAAATGATGTAAAATTTGACCGGTTATAACGCTTTTAAAACGCCATGAAATATTATTTTTAAATATACGATTTTCTGTTTTCACAAATACGTAAGAAATCGATACAGTAGTTTTTATTATACATACCTATTGATGTTCGTGTATTCATATGGTCGAGTTATTAAAGAGATTTTGTTAAAAATAATTTCTTTGTAGCGTAGAAAACTTACTTGGCGTAGGTATATAACTTCTTACCAAAGTTTGCGCCAAATGTGTCGAGTTACCTTAGGGCAAATATTGTATCAAACTAGATTTAATTATATAATATATTTTATATATATATCTATGATAAGATACTACTTACTAATAGATTACTTTTTCCATTATAAGTTCATTCAGAGACAACGAATTGCAACCCATTAAAAAGCCAAAATCATAATAAATGCTTCATGGAAATTACTTTCAATACTACTATAACATGGCAATCTCTAATAAACAAGAGAACTAGAACGATAGACTCTAAATCTAAACATTTTAACGGAGTCCATTTGAAATGGCAGATTAGGAAGATATAGGACAACGTTATCGACGTACTGTGACACAATATATTAGTGGTTTAAAACCATTAAAGCGAACTCCTATGGGTATTATGGCTGCCATGCAATTTACGCCGTACGTGTACTTAATATAATTGTGTTTCTGGATATTATTAAAAAAATGTAGTATATGAACATAAATTTATTATATTATTCTTTGTTTTGACGGTTTAATTAGAAATTGATGTGGAACGGTGTAAAGTGATGCTTGTGGATTCGATTTTCAATTGGTTAATGATTTTTTTTCTTTTCTTCGTTCTGATAACAAATTCAGGGGTTAAGCTCCGCCACTCGACACACAATGTTTCAAAAATTGGATGGAAAGTAAAGAACCGTTGCTATATGCAGCCAAAAAAATGTTATAATTCGAGTTTTTATAAAACCAAACTCGACTAAGGAATGAATAGTTAGCTTCACGCAGTAAACGTCACAGTCTGTGACCAGAGTAGGCAGAGGGTACTCCGTTTCCTATTTTCCGCCGTATTCTGCAGGACTTGCGTGTTGAGTGGCGGAACTTAACGCCGTGCTTTGCCTCGAAACCAGAGCCTCGACCCAGCGCCACGACTAGTCTCTGGATATAAAATTAATTATTAGTGAATATAATTTAATTTAACCTTACTCAATGTAGGTAGGTACCTTACATCAACAGTTACACTACTGATTACTATCAACGTAATTGGAAGTTTAATGTGGCTTTGCTATCAGTTTTATGGACTTTGAGGTTGACGTTGTACATCTGTAGATATAATATTCTATACCCATTTTCACTGTGACATTAGAATGAGCTCACAGAGAACGTATATCGAGTACTTTCTTCAAAGTTTTTCTTCTGGTTTCATCTGTATCAAGAGTAGGCAAAGGGATCCTAGTGTTAAGAACTTCCGCTCTCCACTTCTCCCGCCGATGAATGCAGGTATTGCGTTTGTATGGCGGAACTGTTACATTCAATAATAAAATACTTATAAGCTAAAAAAACACATTGGTAATTAAAAAAACTTCTTTCTTTCTTCTTTGTTTCTACTAACCACTAGGACATAAATAATAAATTATACTATCATCATTGAAGTAAAACATGTAAATTCAATACAAGTAACAAGCCATATACATATTAAGACGAGTACATCCTGATTTCATATCAATTATTTATTCGTTTAATCTGTTCGCAAATTACAAATCGATGTTGATTAATATCTCGGATTCCATTCCTGTTTCACCCTCCTTCATTCAATTTTGTATGTTTTAATTTAATTTGCAAGGTTTACTCAGGCACGGGCGAGTTGAAGTTGCAAATCTTGATTGATAGCTCGTACGAGGTCGCATCAATTTCCCAAAAGCCGTATCTACACTTGAATGGACAAGTGGACCATGTAAGTCCATTGTTTATAAATTCTTATGTAGTAACATAATATTAAATAATTTTGTATTTATTAAAAAAAATCTTAATCATAAGAGATCTAGTAATATGGCACCATCTTCTCCGTTCCGTCTATTTAGGCGATTTTAGATTGATTTTTGATTGCCGCACATCTATATATATAAAAGGACTTGTCCTCACTGACTGAGGTAAGACGCACGCACAGCCGTAACCGCTGTGCGTAGAAACGTGGAATTTGGACAGATGTTTACTTTTGTAATCTGGACATCCACTAAGAAGGGATTTTGAAAAATTTTAACCCTAAAGGGGTGAGACAGGGGTTGAAAGTTTGTATGGAAAACAATTTAAATCGGCACCGATTTTTATAAAATTTGAAATTTAGATTTTTAAAAGTATTTAATTGAACACGTGTTTCATCGTTTTCTAGAATTCTCCCCCTAAGGGTGCAAATAAGGGGTTGAAAGTTTGTATGGAAAAATCTTTAAATCACCACCGATTTTTATAAAATTTGAAATTTAGACTACTAAAAATATTTCATTGAACACATGTTTCGTGGTTTTTTAGAATTAAATACGCAAGCGAAGCTGCGCGCGTCCACTAGTTAGGTATATAAGCCAAAGTATTTAAAATATACTTATTAAGAAAACGTATAAACATTTTAACATAACGGAATTTAAGCCAACGCAATTTTATTAGCATCTCTGTGGGAAGATTTTTACAAATTTCCGCTATCCAAAGATAATAATTTAGATTTAACGCTTGGAAAGACGGAAATTAAAAGGTATTGAAATATTTTTTAAATAGCATTCTCAGGAATCAAACTGATGACCTTACTGATGACTTAGCTGTCCAATTAAAAAACGTAAACTCACAAACTATTCTTGGCGGAAACTTTTAGTGGTTCGGCAACAATGTTGCGGGATGCAGCTTTCGTTTAAATAAATAAGTAAGTCATTAATTTTCCTGTAAGTGTCAAGATACTACGATTTCATCTTAATGAGTGATTGATTTTCAAGAGCAATCTAAACACAGCCTCCCTACATAGACATCTTCAAAGGGATCAGGACACTTATCGACTCTCGATAGTGATTTTTGAATAAAGCATAATCCTTCATTTGCTTACTTACCTTTAATATATAGAAGTCATTGAACTTAACAAAGATACTTTTAGGGTATATGTTATTTATTTATTATTGTTTTAATAAAGAAAAAAAAATAAGTAATGACAATGGAGAACATTAAAAAATTATATTTTAGACCTAATATATTATATACAATTAGTACAAGGTTCTAATTTTTCCTACATTTTATTATACATTGCGAGAACCTATACAATATATGTGATTTTTATAAACAAAACATTATACCCAAAATAAATTGATTTCGTTCACGTTTACTAAATAAAAATATCAAAAAGATATCATAAATATCTATACACTCGTACATACGTCTAGTATGTGATATCTAATTCGGGAAGGTATAACCTTACTGACATATAAATCGGTCTCATGGGCCAAGCACATGACAGTCTTTGAAATGATATAGCCGGGACTATTGTTGAAAATAATTTATCTATCTGCAATAAGTATTTTGTCTCCAAGGCAATATATTTTATATTGGATAGTATTGCTTTACAAAAATCTTGTATTACATCGAAGTTGCGAAAATCTCACGGGATAAACATGTGCAGACAGGGCGTAGTGACAGACCATTTATTTTCCGCTTTTCATTCTGTATTTTTATTTTGTCAATGGAAATTTCAACTCTATTCTGCAAATAGTATACAAAGATGCAGGATAAGGTGTAAGATGCAAGGAGTTAAAGTATTTATGAAGTGCACATGTGTTGTATAGCAAATATAATGGATGCAATTGCAACTTTTAATCTTTTTACTTTGATTCTTTTTTTTTATTTCACGCTATATCCCGCATATATAGCAATATCAAAGCGAACCCAGTGTTAACAAGAATTAGTAATTTTTTTTTCTATAAAACTTAGAAAAAAGCGTTAGTTAGAACCTACATCGCAAGCATCTAATTGCAGCATCCAAAAACATCCATTTTCCTAAGTAACAAATGGTTTTACCTGTAATTAAAGTTTGCGGATGAGATAATATCGACTGCGATTGCCGGGAACTACTTAATTACTGGACGGAACGTTCCCGGGGGAGGTGAGAGTGGCTCCAAAGATTTACTGCTCTTGACCCCACTTGATCAAGTCTAATACCGATACTTATTGTAACGTGTAATTATTGACCCTAACATAATTAAGATTTTAACAGAGTTTGTTACCATTAAGTTAAACAAAGTTATAGTTCAATTCATTTAAACTTTTATATATTTTAAACAAGAAAATGTGCAGTCTTATGATTGAACTTAGTTTTTAAAATTTAATCTTGGTGAATTTATATCCAAGATTCATATCAATAGAAAATGTTTTTCGATATAGGTTTATCCATATATATATATACTAGTGGACCCGAACGCGGCTACGCCCGCCTAAACTATACGAATATTTATTAAATATATACATGAAATTATTTTCAGTTTTCAATAGAGAGATGCGTTAAGCAAGCTCATTTTGGGTGACGTTTTATAACAACAAACTTTGCAAATCGTTGCTTAGCAACGCGACGGTTGTTATTAACATGGCGGAATAAATTGCATGTCAAATTAATAAATATTTTAATATATTGATATATATCGAAAATATTACAAATATGGGAAAAAAAAGTATCCTATGTTCATCCCGAGACCCTCAAGTATCTCTATATGAGTATTTTATCACAATTAAATTAGCCGTTTGGGCCTGATTGCGTAAAAGACAGACAGACAGACAGACAGACAGACAGACAGACAGACAGACAGACAGACAGACAGACAGAGTTACTTTCGAATTTATAATATAGGTATGGATATCATTTTCGGTAAATACTAAAATGCTTATAGTAAAAAAATAAGATGTTAATGTTTGTATTACAGTTTTTCTTCATATTTCATGTAATACTCATGCTAGATATTGTTGATTGATTCATGATTCTTTATGTAATATATAAAGAAATTTCCATTTTCCTCGCAACAATTATATAGGTAAGTATGGTAGAACACCTCGACTAATGAACAACATAAATATTATGTTGTTTTTTTCCTTATTTACTCATTACTTTAGAGAGTTGATGGGCTAGAACCAACTTTAATCCCGCTAGAAAATATTTTTTATTCCTTTGAGTGAGATTTAAATGGACAACCGGTGCGTATTGTCAAGAATATTTAAACTCTAAAATAACGACACTAGACAAGAATTAACATAAAAATGACAAAATTCGACGAAAACATGCTAACGTGAAAAATATTTTCATAATAAAACGACCGCATCAAATAAGGAAGTCAAACCACGCAATATTCTAATTAAGCAAATTTGGAAAGAGGAAAATGCGAATTCCTTTTCTCAGAGTTTCCAAAATGTTTATTGTTAACGAGGTTTGCTCACCTACATAACAGTAATCAACGTCTTAGAATTTGGGACAACAATTAGGTCGTCTTTCCATTTAAGGTAAATAAAAAATCACTCTGCTTTATTGAAAACTATGTTTAAGGAATGTTTTCTTATCTTAGTACATTTCTTATATATAACCTAAAATATATTTTATATACATATATAACTGTGTAAATAAAATACAAATTTCCTATAGCCACAATATTTTTTATTCAATTAACATTTTAATGTTTATCTATATGAATAAATGATTTACATCAAGCATTTGGTGGTCTACATGGGCCCGGTGTAGGAGGCTCACAAAACAAAGCTTTCTGAATACAAAAGCCAGGCGGTGGCGGATCCTCTAACAAAGTCGTTTGACCACCGACAGGTTCACATGCAAATCTACCTGACCTAAAATAAAAGTAATTTTTAAGTCATTGCAGTCAACGATTACTAGAACTGATAATTGAAGATTAATAATAATAAAGATAATTAAGATTAATGATTATTTTACATGTAAATAATGCTTATAATATAAAACTTTGAAATTAACTCGCATATATTGTCATTACTATCTTATTTAGAATTATAAATATTTTACTAACTGAGGGCCCCATGGCGGAATGCCTCCACTTTTCAGAGTTTGAATAATGTTATAAACATCACAGACGGAGACGTCTTCCTGAATAAAGTAAAATTGCATAGTAAATAACAACTAGAGAAAAGTTAACAAATTTTAATATAGAAACTGTTTCGTATTATATCTCCTATATTATGTATTTCATTTCTATTTATTTAAAAAACGAGAAAATTATATATACACTAACTTTATGTTATAAAGTTAGTGTATATAACTAACTAACTAACTTAACTTTATGTTGTAAATAACAACTAGAGAAAAGGTAACAAATTTTAATATAGAAACTGTTTCGTATATTATTATTCTCCTATATTATGTATTTCATTTCTATTTATTTAAAAAACGAGAAAATTGTATATACACTAACTTTATGTTATTGAAATCAATATTCCAAAGAGTCATTTTTTCTATACTATAAAGTCATACGTACATAATAATCATCATCGATAACAATGACCGGAGCATTCACGCAAGCACCCTGACACTGCACGGCGTCCACACCAAACATAGAGTCTGGGGACAGCCCACCAGCACAGCAGCAGGCGGTCTCTTCCACCACTTGCAGTATAATGTCTGCACCACGCAGCATACACGGTGTGGTCACACAAACTTTTACATTAAACTTTCCTCTGTATCTCCTGCAAGTATAATACATCTTTTTGATATCAAATTATTTTTATGGATCTGTCAGTTAATGGAATAAATAGCCTACCTCTTACACATTGAATAGAACGTAGCAGACTCGTATACTCTCATCCTGGGTACGCTTAGGATTTCTGCCACTTTGTGCATAGCTGATATTGGAATCCAGCCTATCTGTCTTTGCACTATGTCCAAAGCAGCGCTTAATGCGGACCGCTGCGATCCTTCTGGATAATTCTGGATTATTGCTGACAGCCTCTAAAACACAATACCATATCCATTATATGTTTTTGTAGCTTCACGCTTTATCCTGCACATAGCAGGGTAGGCAGAAGGATCCTGGGGACCTATTGTAAAACATTACGTTCACATTACATTCCTTCCGTTCCCCACTTTCCGTCGAATTCTGGACTGAATGAATATTAAGTGGCGTAACTCAACGCCGCGCTTTGCCTCTTTATCGGAGCGAGGAAATAAATATTTCTTTTCCTAGAATGGGATCGAACCCATAACTTGTCGCGTGCCTCTACGTATTATTCGTTTGTGACCATATTAAATACATATTTTATTCATAATATACACACGTGAGAAATTAGTTCATAGTTTGTATCTTAATTGTCTACTAATAAATTTTGACATTTATTTGATACTTTTACTTTTTATTTATAATTTATTATACTAAGAGTACAATAATTTACTTTTATATATATAATATATAGACTTTTTTCGGTATAAAAAACATACCATAAAATGTTAAAAATCACCTTTAAATTGGCCTCTGAAAAGTCAAATGGAGTACTTGCATGATTGTCCTTGCTGTCACGATGAACGTTTAAATCTTCACTATAAAACCGTTTCAACCCAATGACTCGCCTATTCGAAACACGAAGCTGAAAATTATATTTTAAAGTGGATTAAAATTATTTCTTAAATATTTATGAAGAAATACAAAATAAAAATATTTACAATATTAGGTATCTTTAACATGATGACATTTAAAAATGTTTTATTATTAATAAAAAAATAAATTGTCAAAACCTTTTACCTAAATAGTTTTTACTTATTTTTTTGGAAACAGTAACCTAGTGCTTCGTACCACATTAAGTCACTCCGTTCCTCACTTTCCTCCGAATTCTTGCATTGCTTGTTGAGTGACGGAGAGAAATATTTATTTACTTTTCATATCGTTTTTCTCCACATTATGCTTAAATTTTTAATTGTGTTGTTCCGGAATCGAAACCGGTTGCCTGGAAGGGAATCTCTTTGATTAAAATTTAATGTTTGTATTGAAAGAAAATTCTATATTATATTTTTTGCATTCGTTTAGTTATATAAATATATTATTATGTACTTGAATGAGACAAAACAGCACCTTACTAAAAAATATACTTTATTTTAGAAATTTAATATACTATATTCCTTAATGAAACTATCGTGGCGCAGTGTAACGCGATCTGACTGTAAATGCAATAGTTATAGGTTCGATTCCCATTCAGGGCAATAATTACTATATTTTTTTCTCTCGGTAGTTTGAAGTGCGACACTTTTGAATAAATTATTGTCAAGGTAATTTTTTAAGATGGATGTGTGGACTGATAGTGGAAAACTATAAATATTTCGCTATGTGTTTTCTCAATATTCCGTAAAATACAAAAAAAAATGTGAAAACGAGAGAAAAACAATAATAATCTTTAAACAAAATACATGAAAAACCAAGCCGCATATCTAATACAACCAAAATTCTAAAGCATATATAAGATGGCTTAACAAGCCTTGATCGGTCAGTGGGTTGAAATGATAAACATCGCTTACGATGTTGAAATTGCTTCAGCTATCTCTGCCTTCTCGGTGAAATTCTAAGGTCAATAACGTACCCAAGATGCCTGGAGCGATTTTATGGGAATGAGCGAAGATATTGCACCAGAATATTAGTGTCTACTACTTGATCCGTAAAGTGCCATCTTTTATCGTCTTTTTCCAATATCCGTGAATATGAAGTGTAATCACTTTTATGTGCATAGGCTACTTGACTTATCTATATATGTTTTCATTGAAATGTGTGTTTTTGTATAATATGTCTTTTTAAAATTTTATTTTTAGGTTATAATATTATTAATCTAATATTTGATAAGTTATTTCAAAATATTATATTAATTTAATAAATTTCAGTTTACATTAATTATTTAATATAAACCAACCAAGTGCGAGCCCGACTCACGCATGAAGAGTTCCGTACATCTATCAATAAGGCAAAAAATCACGTTTGTTGTATGAGAGCCCCGAAATTCTTCGTCCTGAGTAGTTTTAATCAATAACAATACTTCTAACCTTCTGTTGATAAAAAAATCTTTTAGTACCTAATAAATTTAAATGATATTTTGATGTCATATTGTGATAGTCGTCAGTTACTTCATATCAATCCTTCATATAATCCGAGTGAAGTAATATTTACGTATTCGTTCAACTACCTTATAACTCATCCCTTATGAGTGATATTTCTTTACTGAACGTTTCCTTAATGAAAATAATACGTGACTCGTTTAGTAATTTGTTTTTATGTTACATCGTTGCTGTTGGAAGTAATGTGAAAATATTTTAGTTCCGTTTTCTCTTTTATAAAAGAAGGTGCATTTGCAATGCAAGATCATTGCACTCGTTCGACGCCAAAGCATGCAAGATTAAGTGCAATAAAACGTAACTGCTGCCCAGTTCTATTCAAATACACCTCAAACACACCAACAGAAAGCTGGTATCTTTTATCCTCGGCTTTACGTAATAAGTAAAAAATAAAAATTAGCTTAGACCTATTTATCATGGACATTTTGTGAAGCCTTTGAAAGAAAACTGCTTGCTATCTAAGAAATATACTAGAAATAATAAACAACATTGAGTTAAAATATCAGAAAATTAATTAAAACCCACAAATTTATATTTATATACAAAACCGCATAATGGTATCTCAACCGAAAGAATCTCAGAAAAAAGAGGCTGGAAAGGATTCATTCTCTTTGTTTTATGAGACAATTAAGACACGAATGGTCGACGCTAAACTTGCAAGAGTGAATTTTTGTTCTGTAACAGAAAAGAAAACATTTAAATGGAGAATTGAAAACTCTTAACGACCCATGTTAATTTAACGGAAAAGAAAATTTTCACCTCCCTCGTTCATTAGCAAGTAAAATATACTATGAAATACAATCTGAATTTAAAATTGAGACCACAATATAAAGAGTCTGATGCTAAAGAATGTTTAGCTATTGCAAGAAAAAAAACTTTAGCATTTTAACACTATAAACTGCATCTGCCTCCTTTAAAGTTAAAACTTTTCCATTTAAACTTGGAAACTCTTGGCAATACATAACAAAATACAAAAAAAATTAAAGGCAAGCAATATTTCTATGTTCAAGATAAGTCGTCAATCTCTTCTTCTAAAAAATTGATGTATTTATTCATAATTTAAGTATAATAACTGAAACTATTTCTTACAAATATAAAAAATTATATATATTTTAATAATTTACCAATTTATTATATTTATAGATAAATGTAATCAGGTACATATGCATGTTATCTAAATGTAAGCAGTACTTGCAATATGACAAAAATTATATTATAAGAGATTAACGACCTCATTTAATGGTTTTTTGAGGATCTTTGTATCTTCCTCTGACCCTCGTCACAAGTAAACGTGTTATGAAGCAATTAACTCACATTTTCATAAACGAAATTCCTTTTCCGTTACCGTTATTTCTGCAAAGGTAAGTGCTCGGTGAAATAACACAGATCCACCTTTAAAGTTCTCGATTCTACAAATTTGTATGTTACCTTTGACTTAAATATATAATTGGCTTTGACCTGAACACGAACAGTTTCATTCTATGAACGAAGAAGGTAGAGTCAAAAAAATATATATTTTTAATAGTCTGTTACGAAATGATAAGTATTTTTTTCATATTAAAATCTTAATATTCTATATTAGATATTACAATAACTATGTCACATCATTAAAATTTCATCTAGTTCATGTAGCTAAAGTAAAAATTGCACTTTTTTGTAAAGTAGGTGAACCGAACTTTCAAACAAAGGGTAGATATAGAAAATTATTTTCTCATGCGATAGTTCAAGTTTGAATACTGTACACTGTACACGTTTGTTTTTCATACAGAACTATGAGAAATATTTTCTATTTTTTGCAAAAGTTAGATAGTATGGAAATATTACCATTGGATATTTTTCATCGTACCATCGTGGGGCACCGTCTAAATGTTAACGCGATGATAGTGAGTTCCATTCCTGCTGTAAGGAAAAAAATATTATAATTTTCAAACATAATACAATAGTTAATTGAAATTGACATGTCTTGATGCAATATGCAGAATAAAGAAAAAAACTATTTGTTTAATAAATAAAATACCCCCAAACATAAGTATAATTTAGCAGCTTAGGTAGCCACACCTGAGTTCATTTTGAAAACCATGGTTACCAAAATTTGCATATAAAATTAACCTTTAAAAACAGCCTTATCTTAGACCCTTATAATCCTTGCTTTAACTTTGATCCGTCTGAAATGGAACAGACCCACGGAGATTGACATTTACAGAGTTATCTCGCCCTAGAGGCTGTTTGGAACCACTAAATATGACTCGTACTTAAATTAAAAAGGATTACATATGCTT
>JAEBDU010000104.1:1689560-1700326 GCA_016802625.1 Heliconius numata | reverse complement strand
CCATTATGTTTACTTTGACCCGAAAACCATAGTTTCCCTTGTGGCGGTGACATCGTCAAAGGAGCTTAGCCAAAATCTAGTGGAGCCTTAAACGTGATCATTGCCGTATTCTGTAAGCGAGAGGTTTCTCATGCGTAATCAGATTATACGCTTCTTGTATAAGCTGATATTATTTCCACATTGTTATCAAAGCCGCCATACGTGAATTAATTTTATAATTATAAGTCGATAAATGTTCGAATGGTTAATGACTAAGCTTACCCGTTTATGTAATGTATGTTCAACATCTTCAACGTTGCTATGTAAATTGATGCGAAATTAATTATAATTAATTAATTAATAAGCAAAACATTGTTTTTAGCGGTAGCACAACCCTACTCTGTTTATTGCTTTATGAGATAAACGACATTAGAATAAATATTTAATAATGAGTAAGAATCGAACTCACAACTGTCGTGTACATAGTCAAATACTTCTACAGGGTGATGTTAATTTATATGTTAGAATATTCAATATACTTTTTAAATATATACATGTATAATAATATCTACATTTTAGTATTTCCATACATTTGCTGTCCTATATTTACTTCTTATATAATAAATAAAATATTATATAGTGAAGCACTTCGCAGCTGAGAGTAAATAAAATCTTTTAGTTCCCGGCATTACGAGTCCATCATATTTCACGGATACAAATCCCATAATGGTGGAAGGCGTTCAGTGCTCCAAAAGTGCTGCACCGGCGACACTCCATTAACCGACACATTATCTCCCCCCACTGGCTGCGAACACCTCTTTTAAAATATTTCTCTGTCCTAATACTACAAGCACTACCTAAACGAATCTTTTATAAAAACTTTTAACGAAATCACGCAATTCTAACTTCGTTACCTTTCAATTTCCAATAAATAAAGATATAAAGAAATGTTTCCTCGATATCCCCTCGAATGTTCCCTCTTTTGAAACTTAGAAATACTCGAAAGATGCTTGCGAGGCGCAACTTTCTTAGAGCCCAACTATCCATGAAATGAAATCTCAGGTAATTGGATTCTTTGGAACTGGCTGGCTATCTTAATTATTTTGCAAAAATCTCGTGGGGATCATTTTTGAAAGGATTTTTAATAGGTACACCTTTATTCTCTAGTCAAATTACGAACTAATTAACCAAGGCAAGTTTCCCCCATCGAGGCCTCATTATAAATTAAGAACAACTCGTTTATCTAAAATGAGATTGGGTTACCAAGGTTCAGTATTTCTCTTTGGACGAAATTGTTTTGAAGTTTATGAAGTATATACTTGTACTTAGATGCTTTTGTCTAATGTTATATTCATCACAGCTATAGTAGGTACCTACCTACCTAAATATAGAACGCTCATGTTTAAATTTGAACCTCTAAATTTCACATCGTTACAGGATATAGGTAAATGAATAAAAATTTACTTAAATTAAATGAAAAAAAATACTAAAATATACTTTAAATTTTGTTATCCATTAAAATTTGCACATTTCTTAAAATACCCATAGTTAGTGTTATATACAAAATTTCAGTAATTTAACTCAAACGGTTATTATTATATTAATGTTTAAAACCAGCATTTTAACATAGCATTATGTTTTTAGATGGGATAGTAACTGCAAAGGATAACGAGGCTCAAAATAGAAAATAATATCTAGATATTACATCAAAAAATATTATTTGTTAACACAGCTAAGGCATACCATGTTCCATACTCCTTACTCATTGTTTTGATTTTAAATAAACTTTGGTGAAAAGCAAAATAATTCGTTATTAGATTTTACATTTACATAATATACGTCTTTTCATATTAAAAAAAAATATATGCAGAAATATAGGAAAACAATAGATTTTTTTAAAAAAATATATAACCACCAACGTTGACATAATAGGTGTCTTAAAACTGTGCACATAAATCTTGAAAGTTTCCCAATTTGAATTTAACTAAGTATCAACTTTAGATTTTGCTTAAGAATATTCAAAGTTTGAGTCATCAGTCACTTTTAAAGGTTATCTTATATTGCACGGTATATTTTTAATTTTAACCGACTTCAAAGTTGGTATGTAATTTATAATAATTTTATAATAATATGAGTCTATGATATTATGAGTCTACCTGACAGTACTGAGTAAATAAGTTTGTGCATTTTTGGACTAATTAAAAATTCCTAAAATTAAATCGTAATACTGAATGTAATGAAAAATTATAATCAACTATCATTAAATATTTTAATTAAAAGTAAGTTTTTAAAAGAAATTGTTATGAAACCGAGTTTGCCTTGAAACATACCATCAAATATTCATCTGGCGTCTAGCTTCTAGAGAAAGGCATAAGATTATGTCAAATTCATGAACTCCTAAGAAACATGCTTAGATGAATGTCAAAGAGATAGCGAGCGAATGTCTTCACAAGAAGATCACCTTCAAAGACTTTGTACCTAACGATAACATTTCGGAAGTCGCTTGTTTAAATCCGCAGGCAAAACTAAAACATGAAATATACGAGTATGTTTCACATAAAATGTCATATAATATTGCAGTACAGTACTAAGATATCTGAACGTAGGACAAAGGTACCTACGAGTATATGTACAGCTATAAATCTATTATAAAAATTTTAAAATTCGATGCTGTAATTCCTGATATTACTTACTTCAACCAAACAAACTTTTCAATTTTATAGTATACATAGATTCAGGTTTATATTATAACTAGCGGACGCGCGCAGCTTCGCTTGCGTATTTAAGGGTGAATTCTAATAACCCATGAAACACGTGTTCAATGAAATATTTTTAAGAGTCTAAATATCAAATTTTATAAAAATCGGTGGCGATTTAAGAATTTTCCCATACAAACTTTCAACCCCTTATTTGCACCCTTAAGGGGTGAATTCTAGAAAACCCTGAAACATGTGTTTAATTATATACGTTTAAGAGTCTGAATTTCAAATTTTATAAAAATTGGTGACGATTTAAAAAAAACCTATACAAACTTTCAACCCCTTATTTGCACCCTTAGGGGGAGAATTCTAGAAAGTGATGAAACACGTGTTCAATTAAATACTTTTAAAAATCTAAATTTCAAATTTTATAAAAATCGGTGCCGATTTAATTTTTTTTCCATACAAATTTTGAACCCCTATTTCACCCCTTTAGGGTTAAAATTTTTCAAAATCCCTTCTTAGTGGATGTCCAGATTACGAAAGTAAACTTTTGTCCAAATTTCACGTTTCTACCATCAGCAGTTACGGCTGTGCGTACGTCTTACCTCAGTCAGTGAGGACAAGTCCTTTTATATATATAGATTAAAAAAATAAAAAAATCAGCTTCACGCTGTATCCAGCACACAGCAGGGTAGGTAGAGGGAGCCTAATGTTTAGACACTCCTTCCCCCCCTTTCTGCCGAATTCTGGAGGCTTGGCGTGTGAGTGGCGGAACTCGCTTTGCCTCGACACCAGAGCGAAGAAATGGAAATGTAAATTTAAATAAATATTTCATTTCCTCGAGTGGGGATCGAACCCACAACCAGTCGTATTTGCAGTCACACTTTGTGTCTCTAATATTAAAATATTTTTTGCAATAACTATAATAAATTAAAATTTGTTCTATTTCTTCTAAATAGAAATTCATTCACAGCAAGCAAAATAATGAACCGATGTTTACTTAATTAGAAACACTTCCAATACGTTAATTAAACACAAACGGAAAAATTTCATTTCTTTGTAACGTTTCCCAGCTGCATTCCATTAATACTTTTTTAGTGTAGAAAGGTTTTTCTGATGCACTTAAAAGAATTTATATTTTAATAAAGAACCTAGCATTTATTTTAAGTATGTATTTAAATAAAAAATACTATGCTAGTCATGTATGTTTTATTGATTGTAGAAACATTAGTCGCACTGTAGCCTATACTTATATAAATTAGTAAGATTGCAGAACTAAGTGAAATTATTTCCCAAGGCCCTAATTATTAAGAAGATGTACTTATTGTAGAACTACGCTTTTGGTTTTACCCCTTCTCGGGTTGTCAAAACCCTTAAATTATACCTCCTTAATTTTTTTTTTATTTTACGATTGGTAAACAAAGGGAGACTGTAGGCTGCATTGCGGCAGAATTTAATAATTAAAAATTTCCTTATTCTACGGCCTTGTATGAAGCTACTTATTTCTTATAACAGATATTAACAGATTTCTAGGATGCTTCAAGGACCGAAACATACAAAACAAAACCGTTCTGTTATTTATGTGTGAGATTAATTACGTAATAAAGAAATATAGGGCGAGCTGTAATAAAAATCCCATCAAAATATGATTACAAGTGGACCTGGGGAGTAATTCATACCATCCATAACAACCAACTGACGGTTACGAAAAGACGTTAATATACGAAGGACTCTTCATTTCGGCAGTACAAGGATATCTCCTTGCAGACACTTTAAAAGTTAGCGTCTATAAAAGTATATTTGTATTTTGTACTAACTAAGTAACTATTAATTATATGTTGATGGAATTCATATATTATATATGCATATTAACATCTTTTGTAGGCAAATCCACTAATACTTAGTTTGGTTAAACACTATAATATTAACCACTAACACTCAACATGCATTGTCTCTAAATAGGTTGGTATGGAACAAAAAATCGTAAATCTGTTACTTAGGATTTCTTTTCATGCTGCAATGTGCAGCTATGCTGACGTTTCATAGATACATACATAAGGTACATACGCCTTTCCACTTCCGTTTCTTATCTTTTATCTCTATTAAACATACTTTCCAAATATACCACTCCATTCGTCGCCACGTTAATACTTTTTTGTAAAGACTTGTATTTGTTTATTTTATATATCAAATTTTAAATAATTATTATTTATTCGTTATCGTATTTCGTACATAAAAGTGCCGTGATAAGTGCTGGATTAAGATGAATATTATAATAATAAGAAATTTTAATGTAACTTCAGTATAAAGAATATCTATAATCGTATAATAAACATGCTAAATACATACATTAACGTGATATATAAATTTAGATTATTAATTTTACCAAAAACAAAAACAACTAAATTACACTACCTATATATTATGCATTTATTAAGGTAAAGGCAGCTTATACTTGACTCCAGTTCGCTCTATTGTAACACAAATGTCACATTTCCACGACATTCATTGCCATAACGACAGTTGTATGGGACCTCATAAAAAGGATCAGAGCAAACTTCGCCGGCTCAGAGGTCAAATGAAATATATTCTTTATATTCGTTGGCAGTACGGAATTCCTCCGCGGAGCCATGAAGCAGTACGCACGGAGGGAGCTTCCGAGGTGATTACCCGAAAACCGGGGTAGTTTCGGGAACTTCCGCTTTAACATTCTAAGCATTACGCCAAATACGATGTGACAATGTAGTTCTTTGTTTGGGAGCTGTTATATTTTATGGCTCATGTGTTTTATTTATAGGATTTTAGGGAGTAAACCTGTTTTTGTCTGTGCATGGATTTAAATAGTTGTCATTTGCCCAATTTCTTATTAACGCTACACACTTTTAGTGAATATTTTTTTACGCCCAATTCTTGTAGAATTTCGTGTTGAGTGGCGGAACTCAGCGTCGTGCTTTGCCGTGACACCAGAGTGAAGAAATACTTCTTTTTCTCGAGTGGATATCGAACCCACAACCTGTCGCCTTTACTTAAAAAAATATTTATGTACCTACCTACATAAAAATATATCGAATACAAATTTGCATTATAATAATTGAACCTGATTACATCAAAAGGCAATCATTCTGTGATGTATTAATAAAAACTGCTGAAATGCTTAAAAGCAATATATTCAGGTGTAATTTTTAATACATATTTATACTGCCGTTCCAATATTTCCGCGAGTGGCTTCAGCTGCGCGGCACACGCAGATTGTAAATTGGGTTTCAGATATCGCTTAAACATATATTTGTTGAATAAAAATATAAAAACGTTGTTGCCGCGGAGATTAAGACTTTTAAATTTAATCTCTTATAGCAGAATACATGTGGCATTTACGATCACCAAGAGAATCTCAGAAGAAAGAGAGTATCAAGAAGCCTTAGTGGAGTATGATACGAGTACATCGTTGAATACATTTCACTATAGAGTCTATAGTATAAACACATAGGTCGTTAGATTTTCTTACGCAACAATCCAAAAGCGACGTAAAAATATAAAAAAAATACATATTCAAATATAAAATATATTTAAGAAAACATTTTACTATTTTAAACGTAACAAATTTTACTAGAAGAAATCTTACAACTCTTAAAATCGTACCGCATTTTTTATAAATGAAATTTCACTTTCAGAAAAAACGTTTTCTGTAGTACTCTAGCCACGGCGTGCTTTACCCAGATGAGTTGAAAAGTATTACATGGATGAGATAAAGAAGAACACTCTGTAAATGGAAATGGAACGGGTCAGTAAGCTCGTGATTTTTTTTCGCATTTCACGGCGTGATAAATGGGCAAAGCGAAGAGACGCCTAGACTCAATCGGAAGCATTGCCAATGACGCGAGAAATTGCTCCTATTTCTTCCATCTTAAAAGTGTTGAGCAATGTTAGTTTTAAATTGCGTCTGAATGTTGATTTTACTGAAATAATGTTTACTGAAGTATTGCAACATTCATAATGTACCTACCATTATTTATGGTGTATTTTACCATTATTTATGGTATATATTTCTCCTTTACTCCGTTTTAATGGTGCTATAACGTCGTGGTGCAATGTCACAAACGCAACAATTGTGGATTCGCTCTGGTAATGAGACAAAGCACGGGATTGCGTTCCGCTACTCAACATGCAATGCTTTGAACCCGGGACTTAACACTAGGTTACCTCTTCAGTGTAGGACACTGAGCTAGCTAAAAAAATATATCTTTATAAATATTCGCAATCTAATAAAATATTTTGTGTATAAACACATACAGAAACATTGTGTGGTCATCCTAACATCACATGTCACCCAAAGTAGACCAAAGACAATTATAATTTAAATATTATACACTTTCTATCAAGGATTCTTACTATATCTTATATCACTTTATTTATTTATTAAATATGTAATAGTAACCTTTTTAGGGAAAAGAAAACTCTTGTACAGTACATCTCAATTATTACATTATTTTAAGTTCGGAATTTTTAGAAGCGCCATCTAGTCAAATTCTTATACACTAAAATACGGTTTATTTTAGTACTATACATGATTTCTCTAAGAGTTGTAATTACTTCTCAATAGATGGTACTGCCGTTACAGATCGTGCAAAATGGAGTAGGTTAAGCAGGAAGGCAGACCCTGGCAACATACGCCGGCACTAATGCCAGGAGGAAGAAGAGATGGTGCTACGAGCAGTCACATATATTAAGAATATTACTTTATACCAGAATAGAGGTTGCTGCAGTAGTATTATGATATTTTATTCATTAGTTTGTAATAAAACAAGGTATACTTAACTTCCTTTGGTTGACACTTTACTAGAAGAGATTTCTCTTAGAAATAAGCCCAGTTTTTGGCTAATATAAAATTCAATTGTTAGATAACCTTTGAATTTTGTATGACTTATGTATTTTTTAGTTCATTAAAGAATATTATAAAGAATATAATAATAAAACAAAGAACATGATAATTTGAACCCATAACCCCCGCTTTTACAGTCACACGCTTGTACCTCTGCGATTCGACTGGCTCTAAGCTATGGCGGTTCATAAACCATAACATACACCAATTCAACCATATAATTATCATAGTCTCCGCGTAAAATAACTGTGACAAACGCACAGGCAGGCATGGCGTAATTATACGCGGTTTTTACCATTTGGCTACGGGACCCCAAAATACTTATCATCTGCACTTTATCAGTGTCGTACCTACATAAACGTAATTTAGAACAACAAATACTATACCCATTTGTTATTATTAACCAAAGAATGTATGTACAATACACATATCTCCAGAACTAAAAAAACAAAATCTACCTAATTGCTATTGGAAATGGTAAAATACATTTTTCTATTACACACGCCGTAGAAGCTAGAGCTGCCTGCAGATGGAACATTGTCCGAGTTGATTAATATTTCTGATTGACTTATTTCCTATATAGGAACAGAAATAGATCAAGAGTTAGTGATCAAAATAGACATATTGGATGTAAGAGCACTTCGTTTTGTAGTGTGGAAGCCATTCTGTTTCATACTATTTTCTTTTATAATTTATCAACACCATAATTAACACGTGTTTACATTTTATTGATAGATGTTAAAAATTAAAATTGACCTAGAACAAGATTGCAGCCAAATACATCTACCTTTGAGGCTGATGAGGCCGTCGTGGTGCAGATTATGGATTCGATTCTCACTCGTGGAAATGAAATATTTAATATTTTCTAATGAAATTTCTCGCTCTGGTAACGAGGCAAAACGCGGCGTTGAGTTTCGGTACACAATATCCGATTTCTAAAGAATTTGGCGGAAAATGGGGAACAGAAGTGTCTTAATGACAACGGAGTAACACTGGGTTCCCAGGTTCCTTCTGCGTGCCCTGGTTTGTGCGGGGTGCAGTGTGAAGTTTTAAATAATAATTAGCTTTATAGAGAATCTTATTTCAAATTCTTATCTGTTTTGTTGATACCCTAAATTCCTACTTACATCTCCTATATTTTATAAGATAGAGTTTTAATCATCACTCCAGTCTCACTCTATAAACAACGCTCGTAAACTTTGCAAATAATTCTCCAAAATGTCACATTTTTAATTCATTAAGAAAATATTAAAAGAGAAGCCTTATAATCCTCAAAATACAAAAACAAACGCTTAAAGGATACAGCTGCTGCCGGTGACGTTTAAAAACTGAAAAACATTTTAGATAAAGGATGCTGTGTACCGGGAATTTCTCTTCACTTGATATCCTGTATTTCGATATAGGCATCCCGCTTGCCCAGCTATAAAAATACTGGCAGGTTGGTTTTTATTTATTTTTATTGGCCTAGATGGGAATTTCATATGGCATGCGTACATTCCGCACTGTGCTGTTCAATTTTGTGTTGTAAAAAATAAATAGTTAATACTTAAATTTCCTCTCTAAAATATGTTAAGGTATATATGAAAGTTATTTATTAAAGAAACTTATTAGTGGATTAAGATTTCCTTACACAAATTAAATTCTACACTCAAATATTTAAATTAAATTCTTTAAAAAATATGACATAGCACAGAAATTCGAACTCCATACTACACTCTAATTAACAACAATAGCTACTAATTCAATTAGCCATATCATATTTTAAGCTCCACTGAGCCCAGAGTAGTTGTATTACATTGTTTTAAATATTTTAACCTGCCAGGTATGATTATATAACCTTGCCTATGTGAAAGAATAGCTTCTACTATATCTAATACAATTTTGAAGGGGTCATTCCGTGTCTGCCGCACGTTTAGAGCTAAAGTATTTGCCTTGCCGACATCTTTAGCCTTGGCGAATTGATCGAAAGTCGAGAACTGGTGTCACTGTTTATTTATTAAACGTTTGCGTAATATTTTTCCTTTGTATACTTATAAGAAAAAGATTTTATTTACTAATATTATGAATCGATATTGATAAATAAAGCGTGGCGTTGAGTTCAGCCATTCAACACGCAATGCCTCCAGAGTTAGGCGAAAAATGGAGAGTAAAAGTGTTTTAATGGGAACAGAGTATCTTAACACTAGGTTCTCAGGTTGCGTTTGCCTAGCCTGCTATGGGTGCGATACAATGTTTTTGATTTGAGTTTTATTGGCAAAAAATTGTTTACTTTATTTGTACAGGGTGAGTCATATTGAACTTTCCGATTTCAATAAGGTGTGTATTAAAAACAAAGCGACATGCAGTAAAAATTATTTTATTGTTTGAAAGCACATAACATGCAGTTTTAATTTAGTTGGTTTTAAAAATGATATCCTGTAAATGTCTACCTCCATTGACCACACACTGCTGAAGCCTTTCCCGGAAGTTGTCCATTACTCGTCGAGTCATATTCAGCGGAATAGCATTGATTTCTTCCGTGATTGCAGCCTTCAGTTCATCGATGGTTCGGGGACGATGCGTGTACACCTTTTCCTTCAGGTAACCCCAGAGAAAGAAATCGCAGGGGGTTAAATCAGGTGATCTCGGCGGCCACCCAACGTCACCTCGCAAAGAAATGAGATGACCGGGAAACATTTGTCGCAGGATTTCCATTGAACGCCTGGATGTATGGGTTGTAGCACCATCTTGTTGGAACCAGATGTTATCGTTGTCATGATTCTGCGTTAATTCCTCCAATTTCGGTTTCAGAAAAGTTTCAAGCATGTCGCAATACCGAGCAGAGGTAACTGTGACGACTTGACCATCTTCTTCAAAAAAATAGGGACCCCACACACCAAACTCTGCAATAGCGCACCACACTGTCACTCGAGGGCTGTGAAGTGGTCGTTCGTGTAGGTTTTCTGATTGTTGGTCCAGTGGGAATGGGATCACGTCGACCAATAGCAAAATGTAAACGGAACGCACGCTGTGTTGTGATCACGGAGCCGCCATTTTTAATAAACTCTTCAACTACGAACGCACGATGTTGTCCCGACCAAGCCATTGCTCACACTAAAACTGCATGTCATGGCGCGTCTAATGACACCATCCCCACCCTTCTACTCCTTCCCTTCTTCGTGCAACGTCCTTCCAAAACCGGAAAGTTCAATATGACTCACCCTGTA